>CATIWF010006112.1:0-29299 GCA_949630135.1 Balakata baccata | reverse complement strand
TACTTATGTAGAGAAATATTATTATTTTTTACCTACTTATGTAAAAAGCCCTATAAAGTCCATACCGGAACCGACCGGAGAGGGCATGAACTCAGCTCCGGTCGGCTGCATTCCAGTGCTATTCTGACAAGTCCCCATTGCATTTCTTTGACGAGTTGGTGGGTGGCGAGGGCGAGTTTGACAAGGAGGAAAGGCTTCGAGGAGAAACCGTCGTTTTGGACAGAGAACCAAACATGGCCACGGCGAGTCCCGAAAATGGTGCCAACCACCACGGTTTTTGAGGGGCGTGGTGGGGCCAAAGTTGCTGTGATCGTCGATTCTGAGAAGACGGATTCTTGGTCGTGATTTTGGATTTCTTGATCGGTTAAGGGGTTAGGAAGATCATCTCGAAGGGAAGCGCTGAGGCGTCTCTTGGGAATGTGTTTGTTGGAGGCGGCGGAAGTTTGGAAACAGGGGAGGAAGAATCGATGGAGGGAGTCGATCTTGGTCATGGTTGTAGATTCTGTTGAGTAAAAGAAGAAGGGAGATGATCAGTTTGTTGATTAAAGAATTGATGGATTTGGGTGATTGGGTAATGCAATCCAGCTCTGAAATTTGCTCTACTGTTGTATTGTATATATTTATTCAAGAAGAGGGCGGGAAGGGGGAGATAGCCGTTGTAAATTTTGCTGGCTTTCTGTCGCTGAAGGGATGACACGTGGACTATTATTATGGTGAAAATAATATTAAAAAAAATCCAAGCGTTGGATTCTTAAGTTGCTGTAATTGATTAATTTCGACAAAGCAAATCAAAATTTTGAACTGTATTATATATGAGATAACTTAGTTGGCACTAAATCGCCTCATCCTAATCGAGATGAAGAAAATTAAGTATTTCGAAAAGCTATTCAATCCAAGGAGTTTGATCTCAGTATCAAATTCAAATTTCCATTTTTTTTTATCTGATTTTTGGTGGGACTTTCTTGTTGTTTTTCTTTCTTTTTCTCTTTTTTCTTTCATTTTTGTTATGATAATATTGAAGTTAGTTAGATAATATTAGAAGTCTATCATTATTTCTATAAATAAATTTCTTATGCAAATAGAATTATATCTGTGTAATTCTTCTATTCCTATAAATAAGTGTTGTAATTAATGAAATTGACTTACTTCATTCTTTTACTCTCTTACATTCTTTTTTCATTATTCATTTTCCATTTATTATTTTTTGTTTTATAACATGTTATAAGCACGAATTATAGTGGCCAATAGTTTAAAATTTTTTGAAGAATTCTTTATCGTTTCTATACAATAATACTAATGAGATGTATCTAATTTAGCTATTAAAATTATTTGCAATCCTATTTTGGTACAAATGCATGAGGCTCATTGTTGAAGTCTATATATTTAGTTATTATTATTATTTTCACCTAATGTCAATTATAAATCATTATTGCTTCATTCTTTACTGCAATTTTAAAGTTTTTTTTTTTTAAATTGTTATATAGTTCTTTTTACAATTTTCTCATAATTGACATTTGCTGCAATTTTTTTTTTTTGAGGATTTGAGATAAAAAAAAGGTTTTGATATATTCTTTTAAGTGAGTTTTTCAATTGAGTACACTATTTTTGTTTTCCTATTTTTCTATCTCTATTAGTTTTTCATCCAAGAATTTTTTTTATTGATCAATTGTATTATTTAACTTAACCATGTGTTAGTTTCTGAAGAACTAATATTAATTATATAATTCATGAAGAACTTTTATTATAAAATTTAAGTTCCTGAAGAACTATTGTTACATACAGTTCTTGAAAAACTTGTATTATATAAATTATAGTTCATAAAGAACTACTATTAGTTTTAGTTCTTCAAAAATTACTATTAGTTCTAATTAAATAAATAACTAAGGTATAAATTCTTGAAAAATATGATCCTAAATTTATGAAGAATTAAATATTCTGAAATTTAGTATCTCAATTAATATTTTATATTCCTGAAAAACTAATTATATTATCTATAAGTCTTTAAAAGACATATATTAATTAATATATTATTTATTTTTCTTTAAATAATTTCGAATTTGATAAAATTTGAATTTGTGGCACTTGACATTACGGGTAAGAATTATTTGTCATGAATATCAGATGCCGAAATACATTTGGATGTCATAGGTCTTGGAAACACAATCAAAGAAGAAAATCAAGAATCCCAGCAAAATCGCACCAAGGCAATGATTTTTCTTCGTCATCATATTCATGAAAGACTAAAACTTGAATATTTGATAGTTAAAGATCCATTAATTCTTTAGAAAAATTTGAAAGAAAGATATAACCATCATAAATCTGTCATCATTCTAAAGACTCGTTATTAATGGATGCATTTACGATTGCATGATTTTAAAATTGTAAGTAAATATAATTCTGCAGTTTTTAGAATTAGTTCTAAATTGAAATTATGTGAAAAAAATATTACTGACCATGATATGTTAGAGAAGATATTTACTGCTTTTCATGCCTCGAATATGCTCATACAGCAGCAATATTGAGAAAAAGGTTTTAAGAATGATTCTGAATTAATTTCATGTCTTCTTGTTAATGAGCTCCTGTTGAAAAATCATGAAATTCGTCCAATTGGTTTTGCTCTATTCCTTGAAGTGAATGAGACAATATATAATAATATTGGATATGGACGAGAAAGAGGACAAAAATAATCGTGGCCGAGAACGTGGCTGAGATTATGACCAAAATTATTATAAAAACAATCGTGGTGGTAGAAATAATAATGCATCTTTTCCATCAGAAGTAGAAGAATCATAAAGAGAATAATAGATCAAAACAAAATTCAAGAAATCAATGCTATCAATGTGACATGAAAGGACATTGGTCCTGTACTGTTGTACACCTATAAGCATTTTACTAATATCTATCAAAAGTCCTTGAAGAAAAAAGAAAAAATATAGAAACAAATTTGACATAAAATGATAATGATTTTGGTAATAATTTTGATGATCTCACACTTTTAGATGTGTCAGATTTCTTTGAAGATCTTGAAAGAAAAATTGATAATTTGATCGGTGATGGCAACGTAAATGCATAAAAAAATTTGTGTGTTTCTTTTAGTTCCTTAGTTTGATTTGTATTTTTTTTTATTTAAACACTAGTTTAAAGTATTAGTAACTTGAATTATTTTTTGGGATTAATTTTTAATTGAATTATCACTTCGTTTCTTATAAATATTTTTTTTATGAAGATATTATAGATTATACTCAATCATTAGTAGGATTACAAGCAAATGATGTTGACTTATATGTTGTGGATTATGTAAATATGCACACCATATTAAAAGAAAAAAAAATTTTCTCAGCTAATAAAGGGAGAAACTTATATTAATATAATATCTTGTAATAAAAGAATAATTAAATGCTTCAAAAGAGCAAATATATTATTATCTTGAGGTACACATTTCTCTATTAGAAATGCATTATTCTCCCCAAAATTTCATAGAAAGTTGTTGAGTTTTAAAGATATTCACCGAAATGAATATTATATTGAGATTACAAATGTGGGATTGAATATCTCTATATTACAACCCTCATTTTAGGTAAGAAATGTGTTAGAGAAATTATTTGCTTTGTACTTTACTTATATTATACATATATGTATACAGTTAAAACAAATATGTAGTAAACTAGAAGTTTACTCACCCAAATACTTTTCTTATTTGACATGATTGTTTAGATCATCTTGAATTAACAATGATGCGAAAATTTTTTGAGAGCTCATATGACAATCTATTAAAGAACCAGTAGATTCTTCAATCTAATGAATTTTCATATTCGGCTTGTTCTCAAAGAAAGTTAATTATTAGGCCTTTACCAAGCAAAATTCAAAATGAGTAACCTAAATTTCTGGAATATATACAAGGTGATATTTATTGGCCAATTCATCCACCATGTGGACTATTTAAATATTTTATTATGTTAATAGATGCATTAATAAGATGGTCACATGTATATTTATTATCAATTTAAAATCTAGCATCTGCTAGATTACTTGTTCAATTAATTCGATTAAAAGCACAATTTTTAGAATATAAGACAATTCATCTTGATATTGCTGGTAAATTTATATCTAAGGCATTTAATAATTATTGCATGTCAATTGGAATACCTATTGAACATCCTATAACTCATGTTCATACTCAAAATGGTTTAGCATAATCTTTTATTAAACATCTCCAATTAATAAATAGAAAGTTATTTATGAAAATAAACCTCTCAATTATTGCATGGGGACATGCAGTAACTATTATATGCATCAGACTAACTATTTATCATTAATTTTTACCATTACAGTTGGTTTCTGGCCATTAGCCAAACATTTTCCATTTGAGAATTTTTAGATGTGTTGTTTATGTCCTAATTAACCCCCTACATCACACAAAAATAGGAACTCATATGAGATTAAGAATATATATTAAATATGAGTCCCTTTCTATAATCAAATATCTTAAACCATTAATTGGATATGTATTTATTGCGAGATTTAATGATTGTCATTTTAATAAGACTTTATTTCCTAAATTAGGGAAAAGAGAACAAGGAATTAGAGAAACAGATTGTTTGAAATGAGCCATCATTAAATCATCTTGATCCTTATACAAAATAACATGAATTAGAAGTTCAAAGGACCATTCATGTACAAAGTATATCAAACTAATTACCAGATACATTTTATGATCCAAAAAGAGTTACTAAAGTTCATAGACTAGTTAAAAATGCTCTAATTAGAATTGATGTCCAAGCGTAGTAGGCCACTCAGTTCCAAGGATAAAAACCCAAGAAAGAAAAGAAAAGAAAATAAACAAAGTGACAATTCAAACATTATCGATGCTCTTGGAGAATCTATAACAGATGATATAGATGAGCAAATAACCTCAAAAGAGATTCAAGTACATGAAAATAATGGAATCTTAATCAACTGTGTCACTTCAGGAAAGAGATGAGACCGAAGTGAAATTATTGTCGATAATATATTTGCATATGCAGTAACAATTGATATTGCAAAGGAAAGTGAAGACACTGAACTTAAGTCTGTTAATGAATATCAGTAAAGAAATGATTGACCTAAATACAAATACACAATCCAGATAGAATTAAACTTATTAGAAAAATTGCCAAATCTTTGAGCTCATTGTTTTTACACCCGAAAATATTAAGCTAGTAGGCTTTAAATTGGTTTTTGTACGTCTACACAATAAGAAAAAAAAATTGTGAGTTACAAAACAAGACTTGTAACACAAAGATTCTCACAAATACCTGACATTGATTATGAAGAAACGTATTCTCTAGTTGTGAATGTAATTATATTTATATTTTTTATTAGTTTGACAAGTGTAGAAGAATTTCATATGCGACTTATGGATGTCATAATTGTTTATTTACATGGATTACTTGATAATGACATTTATATGAAAGTCCCTGAAGGACTAAAACTGCCTTAAACATATAGCTCAAAACCTCGGGAAATGTATTCAATTAATATTAAATATCTTTGTATGGATTAAAAACAATTTGAACAAATGTTGTATAACCACCTTAGTAAGTGTCTTTTGGAGAAACGATATATTAACAATCCAATTTGTCCATGTGTTTTAATTAAGAAAATAAATTCTGGTTTTGCTATAATTGCAGTTTATGTTGATGATTTAAATATCATTGGAACTCTTGAAGAATTCATAGAAACAATACCTTATTTAATAAGTGAATTTCAAATGAAAAATTTGGGATAAATAAAATTTTGTCTTAATATGCAAATCGAGCATTTATCTGAAGGAATTTTTATTCATCAATCAACTTATATTAAAAATAAATTAAAACGCTTCAATATAGGTAAATCTCATCCAATGAATCCCTCCATAATTGTTAGACACTTGGATGTGAAAAAAGACAATTTTTATCCTCAAGAAGATGATGAAACAAATACTCCGTCTACAAGTACCATATTTTAGTGCTATTGGAGCATTAATGTATATTGCTAATTATACCAGACTTGATATAACATTTTCTATGAGTTTACTAGCAAAATATGGTTCCTCACCAACTCAAATACGTTGGAATGGTGTGAAATAAATATTTCATTATTTACGTATTACAACATACATGAGTTTATTTTATCCATAAGGCTCGAAGTCTAAATTAATTGGATATGCAGATGCTGAATTTTTGTCTGATCCACATAAAGTTCAATCACAAACACGTTACTTATTTACATATGGTGGCACTGTTATATCTTGGTATTCTACTAACCAAATTCTAACTGACACACTATCTAATTATGCTAAAATATTGACAATTCACGAGTCTAGTAGAGAATGCATATGATTGAGATCTATGATATAACATATCAAAAAAACATGTAATATTCCAATTGATAAAGGAAGTCAAATAGTGCTCTATGAAGATAATATTGCTTGTATTGCACAATTTAAATGATGATACATTAAAGGAGATATAACCAAGTATATTAAAGGAGTTAGAAGCAAGAAGTTTTAGATGTTAATTAAATTCAATCAATTGATAATTTGACAAATTTGTTTACAAAAACACTTCATACAACAACAATTGAAAAGTTAGTGAACAAATTTAGCATGCACCGACTAAGAGATCTTTATTAGAAATTATACTTTTATGATAGATATTTTTATGTACTATACTTTTTTTCCCTATGTTTTGTCCTATTAGGTTTTCCTGACAAAATTTTTAATGAAAGTGTGTTATGACACAAATTTCTATATAAATAATGCATTATTTTTCCTTTACTAAAGTTTTTCTCATAGGTTTTTTTTAGTAAGATTTTAACGATGTATTTTCTATATAATAGACATCCAAGAGGAAATATTATGATAATATTGAAATTGTTAGATAATGTTAAATATTTATCATTATCTCAATAAATATGTTCCTTATGCAAATATAATTATATTTCTGTAATCTTTCTATACCTATAAATAGACGTTACAATCAATAAAATTGACTTCCTTCTTCTACTCTCTTTTCATTCTTCTTTTATTGTTCTTTATTTTATAATAATTTTATCTGATTTTTAAATATTAATTATGCCCAAAAGGAAAAGAAAAAAAAAAGAAAAGAAAGTGAAAAATAAAAACAAATTATTGATTAAAATTTTAATTTTAACAGATAGAAACAAACTTTAAAAAAACTAACAATATATCTATATCTTTTATTAAAAATGTCATTTGAAATAATAATTAGAAAAACTAATACGTAAATGTATAGTACAGTTATAGTAGTTGATAGTGAACAAAAACTCTAAACTCTAATGCCATTAAACAATATATGAAATCCTAAAAAATTCACAAAAAAAACATCTTAAACATGAAAAAATTATTTAATATTTAAAATTCATATAGTATTAAATAAATGAACATTATCTAAAACAACAAAAAAAAAAAAAGGCACTGTTAATTTTAAAAAAATTTCAATTCGACTGTAATTTTTAAAATTTCAAAAAGTTATTTGTAATTTATTTGGAAAATAAATAAAATAGAGAACTTGAATTTCCTAAGTGCTAATTCATTAAAAACACCGACCATTATTAGAAGTAATCTACTACAACATTCTGCTAGCGGAAATTGTCAATTAAACTTCCATGCATGGAATCGGTACAACCTGGTTGATAAAATCACCAACCTTATCTCTAACTTAATAGATAGAAAGCAAACATATCCAGGAAGCAGAAAATATGCAACTGTTATTGCACTCCGCTCCATCTAGCCCAGTCCACAAACTGCATTCCACCATAAACATTGTTGGCGAATCGCGCACCAACTGTGAAAGCCATAGCCACGGGTGGAATCTGCCTTGCCAAGGGTGATGCTTCCACCACACGTTCCAGCCCATTAATGATTTGATAGCGTGTGTTGGATGAAACTGCAAGAAAAACGCCTGCATGTGGGGGAACATGGCATGAGCTTTCAATAGTTCAATGGATCTCAATACAGCAATAGAAAAAGCTTAATGCAGTACTAATGCTACTTATTTCTTTGCAAGTCACACAGGCTGCAGAGTCGAGAAATCACAAAACAATGCAATGAAATAACCCTTAAAAATTCCATGACAGCAACTCATTTTATTAGAGGTGAAATTTTTTTTGCAGGAGACTACCCATAGAAGCAAGTCATTCTTTAGCTGTTAAGTTGATGGTCATGTAGCATTGTGGAATAGTAGACTGCCAAGCATCACGCAAGAAAATAAATACCTAAGAGATAAGGACATCCACACTACACTGCAAGAGTTCTTTAATAGAATTCAATGTTTTAGTATATGCATATGGTATCAGGCAAATATAACAGGCTGCAAGCAGCAACTGTTTTAATATCAAACAGATTTTGAATTACACAAAAGATTATGCAATCGATAAAATCTAGATGGAAGATTGTTCAAAGCTATCAAAATGTTATAGCTTCATACATGCCTACGTTGTATCAAAATTAAGTAACTCCACCTCCATGGTTTAACTACATGGCATCTATAATAAAATTATTAATTCTGGCCAGTCAAATAAAAAGATAGTTACCTTATATGGTATAAGATCAATGCAAATATATACTATGGCATCAAAAGAACCCTTCATTCCAAGTTACCAACCCACATTTTTCAAACCTGATTTACTAGTAAATGTTTCTTTGACTTCAATCAAGACACCCTTGACAATGAAAATCAAACAATGAAAAATTGCAGCTGTATGAGAAATCATCTTCACATATCTAAATCAGTACTACATACACAATATATCTATCCTAGAAATTGAAATGTCACTTTGACTTGAGATACAGCCACATTAATGTTGGATGATATGCAAGATAACTGATACAAAGAAAAGGCCATAAAATAATTGAATAAAACATGATACAAACATCAAAATGAAAACATTGCAGTAATTTATACGCCTCAAGAGATGGTGGGACAATGTGCCGCCTGACAACATGTAACACATCTGGATAGGGAAAAAAAAAAAAAAGAAGCAAGCATACCCCAAAGAACTGCACTTTTCACAAGAGGGGGAACAGGTATGTCATCTTCTGATTTCTTTATGGACCTGGCACAGAAAATTACTTTGTGAGAAGTAATTCATTTCAAGAAACAAAAGCTTAAGGCCAAATAGCAGAGCAAGTAGATTGCTGAAAGACAATATATTCTTAGGCATTGATACAAGTAAAAGATAAGAAAAACTATTACTACAAAGTGACTGTAAAATAAATCATATCTCCCATATCATAAAGCATTGTAAAAAACAACATTGTGCAGAGGATTCTTCAAAAAGTAAACATTTAAATTACAGGGAAAAAAAATCATCTAGGCTAAAATACAACAGTATTGCAAGCACCCAAGTAAAGATTAAAGAAATCCAGTTTATGTAAAAGATGAGACATAAACACCAATATCGCAAAATAATAAAACGAAATTCTAGGATAAAAATGAATCTACAAATAATTAATACCGCTTGGCAGTCATGATGAGATTTACAATGCCTTGGCCAATAATACCACATGCAAAGCCAACTGATCCATACATGACTCCCTGAAAACAAAAGGTGTAAATAGTCATTTATAAATTCAAAACAATTCCAATGTAATCCAACAAACTTGGAGGAAAATTTTACCTTATAGAAGTATGTTCCAATTCTCTGCTTCACAGTGAACTTGCATCCTGGCCTTTCAGCTTCAAATACACTACATCACATGAGCACTTCAGAGACTTAAATAAATGATTCATCTTATTCTAAAGATGTAAACTAGATTGTGACAAATCATGAATATTGACAATACAAACAAGGAGCCTCTATTAATATACATTTAAGATCATGCAACTTGGAAAAGGATGCCTAGCTTCATCACAAGGAAATGAAAGAAGATTATAGTGGGCATAAATTACTAACCTGCTAGGAAGAGCTCCATAAGCATGTTGCAGCCGTCCAATGAACCCTTTAGATGCAGATGGTTGGCCAATACGTGCATATGGTGCTAACATGCCGACTAAAGCAACATTTACCACCACGCCAACCAAGAGATCGGCAACATACAATTCAAACTCTGCCCAAAAGTCTTTACCCCTCTTTTGAATTTCCGCAAAAGTAGCACAGCATGAATCTATAACTATCTGCATCCCAATAAAAGTTAACTTACTTACATTGCAAGAACAAACTAAAGATGCTTTTTGTTGTTAATAAGACAAAGGTCATTAGATATTAATATACTATAACAATTTGATCTCTTTCAGACAGCAAAGGATCAAAATCTGCACGGATTTTATTTTTGGTAAAAACAGAACAACAACAACAAGAAGCTTAACAAACCTCTGTTCCAATTTTAAAGAGGAAGGATGGATCGGCCAACATTCTGTTTCGGAGCATAGAGCATGATTTCATTGCAAAACCCAAAAGCCCACCTGACCCCTACAGCAAGTGAAACAAAGAAACCACTAAATACAAACAAACAGCACCAAATATTGAATAAAAATAATAATAGAAAAACAAAGAGAGTCAACAGCAGAAATCTCTCGCCATTCCAATAGCATCTACTAAAAATCATAAACATACTTGCAAATCCAAATATCTAAGGAGAAGCACTTTGCGAATCCCCACACTCTTAGCAGCCTCCAACATATCAGAAGGAAGACGTGCCCCTCGAGCCTCTGCTTCTTTTATCACCTCATCAAACTTCAAAATTGGCCCAAACTCTTCTTCTTCCATGTCCTCTCCTTCCCCATCGCCTCCGCCACCGCCACCACCTCCGCCACTATAAAATTTTCCATTTCCTCCACTCCCATCAAAATCGTCTCCACCGTCGCCACCAACATAGGTTTCCAATTCATTTTTTTTCTCCAAAATCTTGGTATCCTTAGGCACAACACTTCCAGCGCCTTCATTATTAACTATCGAGGTTGGGGCCACATCCGAATCCGATTGCGGTTCCGCTCGTGATTGCTCGAACCTAACCACAAGCCTCAGTCTTTTCACAGAATAATGTCCATCCCGCACGTGCGAACTTACTTCCTTCACTAATAATGCCTTGAACCTAACATCATTAGGGACAAACCAGTGCCGACTCCTCGAAACGACGCGGTTTGGAAGATTCATTCCAAAATTTGACGCTGAACCCACCATTTCCGTCACAAGCTCGGAGAAGTCGAGGAATGAATGAAAGCAATTACGATTTCCACTGATAATCCTGACCACACACAATATTGGGGGGAAAAAATTGTTCAATAATCAGAAATCTACTCAAATTTTGATCTCTTAATCGACAAGAGAGAGCAGTGGGTTAAGTCGAGCTAGTAAAGGAGGGAGTGTTGTAGGTGGCGTATTTAATAGGCGGAGGCGGCGAATCGACGGAGGAGAAAAAGAAATGGAGACGTTACTTTCAGCTGTTCCTCAACCATGAATCGCAAGTGTGAGGTTTTGGAAGTGTGAGCATATATGCTGTCGCGCGTGGCACGTGGAGGAAGATATTCTAAGCGTGTGGGACGTGTCTAGGGTTTTGCTACCTTACGCTGTTGCGTTTTTTTTTGCAGACAGTCTTTTGATTTGGCAATGTCGAGTTTTGCGGAGAAAGAGGGCAGGTCAGCTGTGATACGCATCGTGCGCACTTTAGCAAGGAACGCCGCAGGGATTTAACTTCAAGCTCAGCCCGCCACCACAACGAGAAAATCCAATTGGGTAATGAGTGGATAGTGGAGAAAAAAAAAGTTGCAAATTTTTTTTTTAATTTCTGTTTTAATTGCAAAATTAATTGTTTGGTAATGCTATTACCGATTATTATGTGGAAAAAGGTTGTTCTTGTTAGGCTTTTCGGGGCATTTCAATAAGGATTGCCCTACTGAATCCATGGTTGGTCTCTCATTTCTGTCTTCCCCTACACAAGATGTCCCAACTTCAACTAATTTTGCTGCCTGTTTTCTGTTGAATTGGCCATTGAATCTTGGATCCACTGTTTCTTCTATTCATGATTCCTCTTCACACTTGATTTTCCTCTTACCATTCTTACAAACCTTGTTAGCTCTGATTCCTGCTCCTGCCCATCCTCTATAAATCCTACTTGAAAACCTAATTCCTTTCTCCATCTCTAGAATCACCACTCCATAGTTATAAACATCAACATTTGCAGTGATTGGAAGATATAAAATTAAAGCCCATTCTGGAGGCCACTGAGCCAGGTAATCCTTCGTTCCTCGAAATTGAGAAAATTCAGAATTAGTTGCTCCTCTCTGTGAGAGCTTAGCCAGACCAAAATCAGAAATCTTTGCTTCAAAATCAGTGTCTAGTAGTATATTTTCAGGCTTCACATCAGTGTATAGTCATTCTGGACATTCATGGTGCAGATATGCTAAACCTTTGACTGTACCCAAGGCAACTTCAAACCTTTCTTTCCATGCAAGAAAGTTTGGATTTGAATAGAATAATTGTTAGATATGTGGCATTTGGCTATGTAGATGCATATGTAATTGCTTAATCGATTAGTAGATTGTTTGTTGATAGCCAAAATTATAATTTCAATAGCCCGATTAAGTGATCAAAATATTTAATTGCTTGTCCAAGGACTAATTTTCCATGTTTTCATGGGCTATTAGCCTGCGATTTCCGTCTGAACATAATCCCCACATTCTGATCAAATTCATGTGATAGGTTTTACCAATTGTGCTTGTTTCTGCTCAAAACAAATCTTCCCCTTGGTATGTTTCTCCCAATCTCTTCACTGCCAGCACTCTTTCATCGCTTAAAACGCCTTTATATGCCACGCCAGAGACTCCTCTTCCTAGCTCTTTCTTGAAATTCTTGGTTGCTTTCTTCAACTCTGGATAACTAAATTTCCTAAATTGACTAGATAATGCGTGATATCCTTTTTTCAGATGATCTCTTTTACCTTGCCTTCCAAAAAGCCACAGCCAAGCTGATACTATAAACAGCAGTTCAACAAGACCAAATGCAGAAGCAAACCAGTACAGATATACCCATCTCGTTCTTTTGTTGGTGGATTCATACATAGATGACTCCATCATGATCAAAGATAGGTAGACCCACATTTTGGACCGGTGACATTGAGATTTGCAGGTTGGGACATCTCTAGGCTTGCTGCCAATTATATATATATATATTGCCTGGAAAATTTGGAGACTTGTAACCATTGAAATGTGCACTTTGTGTAACAAACTCCTCCTGATAGCCTATAGCTGAATGCTGCACACCGGAAAACCTTCAAGCAAGAGTCCATTGAAATAGATTGAGTGTAATTGAGATCAAATCCATAGATATCTACTTGCTGGACCTGCACAAATTTCTTCTGCTCGGACGGCAAAGAGGATTGTTCAAACTTGGCCTTGCAGCCTTTGTTCCAATCACCAGGCTCGGTGACCGCGTAGCCTGTAGGACATGAACACTTGGGCTCAGGTATGTATGTACAAATGCCATTCCTCCCAGAAATTCTATGAACTTTACAGAGCTGCAACATTGCTTCCCATGTAATAATCCACTAACTCGTCTCCCTCTTTAGGCTATAATGCCTCGGATTCCCATCATAATTCATGGGCAGTCTCCTTTTAATCCCAAAACCTATGTCAGAAGCATTAAATTGCAATTGATTACTTGATAAAAAAGTACCCATTTCATCAAACACATAAATCTGGCTACCACGCTAGGTTGCTCTACCACTACCAATACACCCAAATCAGGATGAGGCCAATATATGCTGGAAATTTCAGGCCCATCACACGTCAATATCATAGCACTATTATAACATATATTATAAAGAGAAAAAGGAAAAGCAAAAATATCCAAAAGCAAACCTACCTCTACCTATCGCAGAAATCAGTCTCGTACTCTTTGTAAAGAGTTGGTAGAGAAGGAAATTCTTTAGCCTTGCATACTGCCATTTTCCTCAATGCACATCCCCCATGCACACTGCCCCAAATACAACGCATAGTTGTAAAAATTTTATCTAGTATTTTTACTCTTCCCTATACCTTTCAGAAAAGGGAAAAGATAATACCGAATTTAGTTAAATTTGCTGCGAATGCAACTATGTATGTCCTACTCATTTGAAGAGGTTGAATGTTCAATCTTCATAACCATTGAAGTAAGCCGCCGAAAAAAAGCATCAAATGCAACACATGTACATGAAATCATTCTCCTTTTTTTTTTTTTTCTTCCAGTCTTTCTTCTTTTCTTTTTTTTTTCCCCTTTCCTTTTTCAGTCGCTCATCATTCCTTAAAATTACATAAATGAGAATATTACAACCACCTCACCTAAATACAGGTCACTCAAAGAATAGCTGTACAAACAAATAATTTTACAAGGTAAAATGTAAACAAGTCACCAGGTATAGTGTTAAAAGCTTGGCTATCCTAGGGACGGGACTGTTGCTCGTCACATTTGAGAAGCGCCATCCTTTGAGACCGTGAATGACCTTGCCTATTATTAAGAATGTCAATGTATGTACGGAGTCTAGACCGGTCAAAGTTTGTGAGGGAAAATGGAGGGTTGAGAATGAGGGACGGTGCTTCCACTAGAAGGAAGACCAACAAACAAACTGCTTTTGAATATAAGAAAGATGCACTTTCTGTTTCTCCCATTAGCTCCTCAACCTGCCAAGCCATGCATACAACATTTTTTTCAGAGAGCAATGCCTACTTTGCCAAAACTCACATTTTAACAATTATACAAGCAATTCACGACATCCCAAACTATCCAACAAATAAAATCATTGTCTGGTTTCATAAAGCATCTCTGAACTTCAGAGCGCACTCAACTCAAGGACAAAAATCCTTCGGTGCAGAAAATGAGTTTAAGAAGTTAGGAACTCATATGTAAATGATTTTTGACCAATATGAAATTATCCCAGTTACTACACACACTGCATAAGCTCATCCCAGGCCTGAGCTTGCCTGAACTGTAGCCTACACTCCTGAATTATCACATTGAAGTTTTTAAAGCCTTTCTGAACCAGTAAGTTTTGACCCGCCAATTTCAGTTTACAGTTTCAATTTTTCTTCACATTAGTACTGGTTAGCAAGAATGTACCCTATAAAAGAAAATACAAGGCACCATTTGGATTTAGGGATTTTAAAATCCATGGTTTCTAAAAATTCCATCATTTGGTTTAACTATAAAATCCATTGATTGCTAATGTATTACCCTTATACTTATGTTTGGTTCAATGACTACAATCCATGAATTTAACAATTAAATATTGATAATTTATTATTAATTAAGCATATACAATCAATTCCACTGTAAGTTTTAAAATTTTTAAAAATAAAATTGATTATTTAAGAGTTGAAAAATAAAAAATAAAGTTATTATATATTATAATGCTTAATTACATTGCTAAAAAATATTTTTTTATTATATTATGCAGAATAATAATAATAATAAAACAATTAGTTGATATTAAAAAATAATTTTTTCTTTTTTAGGATTAATAATAGTTTTGAAATATTATTAATATATTATGATCAATCTTAGAATAAAAAAAATCCAGCAACAATCCCTCGTTATTCAAAATTCTTGGATTTTGGATTTTTCCACCTAGGAAATGGGAAATCAAATCCTTCAAAAATGAAGGATTTCGGTAGTTGAAAAATTTTTCAAAATCCATGGATTTTGACATTTTTAAAGTAGCCCAACAATGAATTTGACATAAATTCATGGATTATTCAAAATCTCTCATTTAAAATCTCTCAATCCAAACATAGCTTAAAAATTTAAAATGCATAATTTATCTAAACGGCAAAAAGCTACCGATGTTCAAATGCAATAAAATATTATTAAAATACTCACTCCTCCATGTCTTCCCAAAGCAAGGGCATATTGAAATATTGTCTCCATTGCATCAGGCATCTTGACATTTCCTGCAACAACAAAAAGTTCTATATTCAGAATGTTGAATGTCACAGAACGTATTGGATTTATGTGTAATGAAACAATAATGGAGAGAAATCGATTATATATTTCACTATAAAAGAATACACATATATATACAACTTTGTAAAAACCAACATAGGAAGAAAATCAATCTAATTCCTATAATCAAGCTAATTCATATTTAGGCTAATAATACATATTTACATCCTATAATATAGCCTATAATCTTGTAACACTTCCCCTCAAACTAGAGCATAGATGTCAATCATGTCTAACTTGTTACAAATATAAGAAACACGAGTTCCACTAAGAGCTTTTGTAAAAATATCTCCTAGCTGCTCTCCAGTCCTCACATATGCTGTAGAGATTAAACCTCGTTCAATCTTTTCACGAACGAAATGACAATCAATTTCGATATGCTTCGTTCGTTCATGAAATATTGGATTTGATGCAATGTGAAGAGTAGCCTGATTATCACACCATAGCTTAGCTGGTATTAAAGACTTGAAACCTACTTCAGTAAGGAGCTAGTATATCCATATAATTTCACGTACAGATTGTGTCATAGCCTAATATTCTGATTCTGTGAGACAACAAATTGCTTCTTGCTATTTCGTCAAACCAAATTTCGCCTACGAATACACAATAGCCTGAAGTAGATCGCCTGTCATCCTTATATCCAACCCAACCAGCATCAAAAAAACACTCAATTCTAGTATAACCATGATTGCCATACAAAATACCTCTCCCAGATGCTCCTTTTAAATAACACAATATTTGTTCCACTGCTGTTCAATGATGAACAATTGGGAAAGACATGTATTGACTTACAACACTAACTGAATATGCAATATCTGGACAGGTCAATACATGTCTCACCTTGAGTTTTCCAATCAATCTTCTATACTTCTCAGGATCCTCAAACAATTCTCCTTCTTTTATCAATTGCAAATTAGGAACCATTGGAGTATTGCGCGGTTTAGCCCCCAATTTTCTTATTTCAAACAACAAATCAAGCACATATTTTCTTTGAGACAAAAAGATTCCCCTTTTGCTTATGTTCACTTCAATACCCAAGAAGTATTTCGACATCCCCAAATCTTTAGTATGAAACTGGCCCTAAAGAAATAATTTACGAGATGAGATGCATGTATTGTCACTACCAGTAATGACAATGTCATCCATATATACTACTAACATAATAATGCCATCTGCAGACTTTATATAAAATACTAAATAGTCAGACTGACTTTTTCTCATTCCAACAGCTTGGCTAAATTTTCCAAACCAAGCACGAGGACTTTTTTGAGTCCATACAATGATTTATGAAGACGACATACCTTTTCTATCTCCCCTAGAGCAACAAAACCAGGTGATTGTTCTAAATAAACCTCTTCCTGAAGATCACTATAAAGAAAAATATTTTTTATGTCCAGTTGATGCAATGACCAATTATAAGTGTCAGTCATAGCGATAAATAATCTGACAGATGTAAGCTTAGCAACAGGAGAAAAAATGTCAAAATAATCTACACCATATGTTTAAGCATATCCTTTAGCAACCAAGCGAGTTTTCAGATGTGCAATTGATCCATCATGATTAAATTTTACTGCAAACACCTATTTACAGCCGATTGCTTTCTTCCCTGCAGGTAAATTCATTAAAGTCCAAGTCCCATTATCTTCTAAGGCTTTCATTTTCTCAATCATAGCCTGACGCCAATCAGGATGAAACAGTGCTTCATGAACAAATTTAAGAATAGAAATTGAATCCAGAGAAGCAATAAAAGTGCAAGATGATGATGATAAATGATTATAAGACATAAAAGATGAAACATGATAAGTACACTGACGTTTACCTTTTCGAAGAGCAATGGGAAAATCATCTAGATTAACAGCTTGGGGAATTGGATCTGACGATGAAGGAGCAGGTGCAGCTGGCACAGGACATGGTTCTAAAGGAGTCGTTTGTCGGGAATAGACTTGCACTACAGGAGGCTTAGGCCGAGCAAAGATAGACTCAACAGGATTAGAAACTGAAGATGTAATGCTATAGATTAACAAATCATCATCCTCCTCCTGACTTGTATAAGATGGAGATGAAGAAAACGGAGTGTTCTCAAAGAAGGTGACATCAGCTGGAACAAGATACATGTTAAGAGTAGAACAATAACACCTATACCCCTTTTGGACACGATAATACCCAATAAAAATACACTTTAGAGATTTTGGGTATAATTTTGTGACATAAGGACGAACATCCCGAACAAAGCAAGTGCATCCAAAGATCCTAGGTTCAATAGGACGTAATGTTTTATTTGGAAAAAGAACATGATAAGGTGTCTCACTATTAAGAACAGACAATGACATTTGATTAATAAAAAAACAAGCTGTAGAGACAACATCTGTCCAAAAACATTTAGAAACTTTCATTTGGAACAATAATGTTCTTGCATTTTCTAGAATGTGTCTAATTTTCCGTTCATCAACTCCATTTTGAGATGGTGTATCAACACAAGAAGTCTGATGAATAATATCATATTGAATCATGTAATTTTAAAAAGTGGTAGACAATTATTCTTTAGCATTGTCACTTCTCAAAGTTTGAACATAGACATGGAACTGAGTTTTAATTTCAGCACAAAAAGTAGAACAATGAGAAAATACCTCTGAATGATTTTTAATTAAGTATAACCATGTTATTTGAGAATAATCATCAACAAATGTAACAAAATATTGAAATCCTGGTTTGGATATAATAGGACAAGGACTCCAGACATCTAAATGCACTAACTCAAAAGGAGCACTAGCTCGTGTATTAACTCTTGGACTTGAACTAAGATGATGTTTTGCAAATTGACATGACTCACAAGCTAAAGAGGACAAACTTTGAAACTGAGGACAAAATTTTTTTAACACAGGAAGATAGGGATGACCGAACCTACAATGCTTCAAATGGGTTGACTATTCTAGAACAAGCTATGGAACTTGGCACTTTTGTATTAAGGATGTAAAGACCTCTAGACTCACGTCCTTTACCAATAACCTGCTTCGTCGCAAGATCCTGAAACACACAATAATCAGGAAAGACTGAGGTAGAACAGTTTAAGGAACGAGTAAGTTTACTATCATAAATAAAATTGAAAGATAGCTAAGGTAAACTAAGAACAAATGACAAAGGAAGTGTTAGAGTAGGAATAATTGTGCTAGACCCAAGAATCGACAATGTGGATCCATCTGTTAAAGTAACATTAAAGGTAAATGTGTGTTTTTGAAAGGCAGAAAACATACTAGAATTACCTGTCATGTGGTCTGTGGCATCGGAATCAATGACCCATTTGAAAGAGGAAGACACAAGACATGTGTTAGGCTTACCTGATTCAATGATAGTAGTGACAAAAGTAGGCTAACTAGGTTGAGATTTCAGAAAATTTTGATATTTAATATATTCATCTGCAGATATCATGACAAATTTTTCCTCTATATTTGTTAAAATAATTAAACAAATTACTCAAAATTATATCGGTCACTAAGAGAGGAAAACAAAACTTGTAATACAAAAGGCATCACACCACATTGAAGTAGACCCAACCAGATCGGATAAGATTTAACCCCAAATAGCAAATTTAACTCTCAAACAGTTAAATATCTCCCCAAACAGTAAGAGAAGAGAGGGTACAAACTTTCTTGATGGGCAAGCAAACATCAGTAAACAAACACCAAGACTGAGGCATCCTTCGAAGAGGAAACCGATTTGAGGATTCTGATCACCGGATTTTGGGCCAGCACCGATCGGCAGGTGGTGCTCCTTCTAGGGCCGGCAATGACATACTAAAGTCACTCTAAAATAGTGCTGCAAAATTCTTGCTCTTTAGGCAGGAAAAATAAAATCAAAATTTGTTTTTGAAAATGTCCTAAGACTCTGATATCATGATGAAGACAAAGAATTGAGAGAATTTGATTGTGTATTTCATTATGAAAGAGTATACATATATATACAATTTTGTATAGACCAAAATAGGAAGAAAATCAAGCTAATTCGTATTTAGGCTAATAATACATATTTACATCCTATAATATAGCCTATAATCTTGTAACATAAATCAACTTGATTTTCACTTATACAATTTTTTACTATTGGACTACAACCAAAAACCAGAAAACATAATGGATGCCCAACAGGTCCTCAACATGCCCCTCATTAGATATTTGTCAAATTCTTCTTTTTTATTAGTTTGCTAAATTTTTCAAAAAATTTCCTGGGAGTGTTGGCTGATATTGTTACATAGTGACTGCTATACTTTGATAATTGACACCATGACAGTGCGACTGATGCCATTATTTAAAATCCTTGTTGTGTTGTCTTTTGGTGTCTATTTGATGAATTATTTTGTTATCAGAAAACACATATGGTGGCACCAGAATATCCTGCACAATTTTGAGTAAATTGATGGTGGTAAATTGAGACACATGCTTTATATTTCAGACCTTATTGTTAAATAATTTTTTTGTTCTACTTTTACCTAAGCTCACTGTTTTCAGTGGTTTGTTATTTTCTCCAGCATCTTATTCCAATATATTCTGTATCCAACTGATAACTTGTGGAATATCATTTATTCAGGTTCCTAGTGTAGAAGTCAATGCCCTGATGAAAACATTCAAGATGAGACCTTTATTGTTCCCGGTAAGTGTATCAGGTTCTTTAGCATTTTCTCTTTTTCTTATTTACCCAATGCGGTAACTTAAAGTTCCATGATTTTATTTACCATTTGCACAAACTTTTCTATTTTGAGTTTCTTCTCATGTAAGAAAATTTTTGGATGGGTAATTCCTGTCTTCAATCATAATCAATGAAAATTTGTAAGTTATATTTAAGGAATGGAATGAAAAAGAGTTCAGCTAGGCTACTTTTGAATTTAGCTTCTTTCTGTATTTGCTGCAGTTAGCAGGTTCTGTAACTGCTGTATTCAATTGTCAAGGGCCCCTTGATGCTCCCATATTTGTTGGAAGTGGAATGGTTTCCAGGAAGATATCTCATTCAGTTTCAGATATCCCTGTGTCCACTGCGTATGAAGCAATGCTGAAGAGCAGAGAGGCTGGTGCTGTGGCAGCATTTGATCGTGTTCCATTTTCATATCTATCAGCTAATTTCACATTTAATACTGATAATTGTGTAAGTGGTTTGGATAATTGCGATTGTATGCATCTTATCAGAGTGTCGGCCTTTTTTCTAACTTCAGCTTTCCTTTTCTTTTTCCGTTGAGCACCATTGTCAAATTTTTTAAAGTTTAGTTCATCTGATAGGTTGCTGACTTATATGGAATTAGAGCTACCCTTGTGGATGGTGGTGAAATTCGAGGGGCAGGGAATGCATGGATTTGCCCTGAGGTAAATTACTTCTTCTATGTAAATACCAAAGAAAATAATAATGATAATAATAATAATAATAAATAAATAAATTAATTAATTAATAAAAACATATATATGTGCTAATGTTTCTCTTATAGGAAATTGGATACTGTGTCTTACTGCTTTGTCAGCTGGGCAGTTCTCTAGATTTTTATTATTATATCTTTTCACTCACATTTTAGATCTATTTGCTCTGGAAAAAACACATGATTTTAACTGTATCGTAAACCTTTATTAAATACTTTATTTGGCATTTTAGCTTAGTATTTAGACCTGGGAAGGACGGACACGCTGATCTTTGAGAGAGTATGCGTGTCCAACATTTGGATAAGCCGACATGCATTAGACATGTAGCAGATATGTATTGGACACGCCATGTGGCGTGTCGTTGACCATTCGCAAGGTCAAAGGTCTCAGACACGGCTGGGACACAGCTTCAATGTGTCTCCGCTTCTTATCGCTGCTGCACTCCACTCGATGCCAAGTATTGTTCTTGTCTTCTTTCTCCGCATTCCTTTTCCTACTGATTTGAAGCACTCTGTCATCTTCAATCTCCACCATCACCTCCTCCTTTCTCAGACCAGGAAGATCAGCCTTGAAGATGTGAGCCTCTGGTGTCTCCTTCCAGTCTATGCGGGTATTGACAAAAGTCTTAGGAGAAATAAGCAAAGAAGAAAAAGGGAAGCCTTTGAAGGATCTCACATATCAAAAGAAGAGAAAGGATTGAAGACGTTGCTCCTTGTGTTGCTAAAGAAGCTTGGAATCATTGCAATTTATATAGGAAGAAAGAAGAGAAAGCAGGTAAATTCTCGTGAAACCTGTCGGCGTTCCATTGATGTTGTTTAACAAATTCTAAACCTTCGACGGTTTTATCCAAAAATTGAGGACTTGAGCTTTTTTTGGAAAACTCTCGAACACCACTATGGGCTTTGTGATTCCTCACATGATTATCAAGACTGGCCTTGTTCCCAATTCATCTCCTATATGGGCCATCAATTCACTTCTTTTGTCACCCTTTCTTTTTTTCTTTTCCATTTATATTTTTTTTTATGTATGAATGATATTGCTTTTTTTTCTTTTTAATTTTTTATTTTAACTATCCAGTATTTTGGTTTCGTGCTGGATAAACCCATTAAGAGATAAAATATCTCTCCTAAAATTTAAAAGTGTTCCATATTTCGAACTCAAATTATAGATTATATATATATATATATATTATAATAAATGTAAATATTTAAATTATTTGGTACATATATTATAATTGTAAATTATAAATGTGTAAATATATAAGTTATTTATTTTAATGTATTTATAGTTTTAAGTATATATATGACTATTTAATTAATGAAATATATAATTATATAAGTTTATTAAGTATATTAGTTATATATTAATTATTTTATTATACCGTATCCCCGCCGTATCTGTATTCTAATTTTTTAGAATTTGCTATGTCCCTGTATCCCGCCGTATCGTATCTCTGTGGCTGTATCCTTGTCCCTGCTTCTTAGATTCGGACTATGTCTTCCTGTCCAATCACGATCTAGTAAATTGCAGTCTTTTAGTGTCCTGCTGTGTTCTAAGCTTTGTGCCTTTTATTGTCCTTTTGATTTACAGTTTACTTTTGATAACTTTATCCCATGTAGGCTAACATGTGCAGTGTTTTGGTCTTCCATTTGAGCTGTCTGCCAGCCAATTAAAATAGAAATGGAATAGGTTTTGGTCTTTATATTTGTATTACAACATCTTGAGCATTTTGTTGTTAAGTTTATTTTATTTCTCCATTCTGATATAGAATACTTCGTTTTTGCAGGGTGAGGTGGATGATACAGCAATGGATGTAAATTTCTCTGGCAACCTGCCCTTCGATAAGATTTTGCATCGATATGTTCCAGGTTATCTTCAGCTGATGCCACTAAAATTAGGGGACCTAACAGGAGAAACGAAACTTTCTGGATCCCTTTTGAGACCGTGAGCCTCGTGGACTTTTTCTTTTATGCTCTGATTATCATATATTTTTCCTTTCCTTTTTTATTTTTTCCCTCTTGACTTATGTTTGTAGCTTCACTATATTTTGTTGTTTGATGGATATTCTTTTTGGATGTAGGAGGTTTGACATCAAATGGGTTGCACCAAAAGCTGAAGGATCTTTCGGTGATGCTCGAGGAGATATCATGATCTCACATGATTACATCACTGTGAATTCTTCAGCTGTTGCCTTTGATTTATGCACAAAAGTTCAGATAACTTATCACGATGAATATTTCCTAGACAAAAAAGATTTTGATGCAAGAAGTGGCATCCTGTTTACTGTGGAAGGAATTGAGTTGGATCTTCGCATGCGTGGTTTTGAGTTTTTCAGCTTGGTCTCTTATCCTTTTGATTCTCCTAGACCTACACACTTAAAGGCAACTGGAAAAATCAAATTTCAGGGAAAGGTTCTAAAATCTTCCGGTAGTGCTGATGAGCACAATCTTCCTTCTGGGAGGAGTATGCATCATGGGCAGATAGAAGGGAATAAAGAAAGTCTTATCGGCGAGGTTTCAGTATCAGGTCTAAGACTCAATCAATTGATGATGGCACCTCAGTTGGCAGGACGGCTGAGCATCTCTCAAGACACTATTAAGGTAATGGCTTATATCCCTCATTTTTCTCAAAACATCCATTTTACTTAATGATATGTGATGTTATATCATGCATGGGAACTTGGAAAATCTGAATGGCTCTGTTAGGAGCTGGGGTCATTGATCTTACTTTAAGAGTGAGTGCTATCAAAGTATAATCCATGTGACCTTTGAAAATATTTTGAATAGTGTATGGAGGCATAGGTCATATATAGTCTTGTTATGCTTTTTCCTTGCCCTTTTGTTGCTCTCCGATATAGCATTATATTATGAAATCTGAGCTGTTGCTGATATTGTAGCTGGATGCTGTGGGTCGGCCAGATGAAAGTCTTGCAGTTGAAGTAGTGGGGCCATTGCAACCTAGCTGGGAAGAAAACTCGCAAAATGAAAAACTGCTGTCTTTTTCCCTTCAGAAGGGGCAACTAAGATTTAATGTGTCTTTCCGACCGCAACACTGTGCTACCTTGGAGGTATTTTAAAATTTTGTAGTGCTGTGTTTTGACACTTCTTTTTGTTTGAGTTAAAAAGTTGCATTACTTTTTAATTGCATGAGCTGTTTTTAGGTGCGCAATTTGCCATTGGATGAATTGGAGTTAGCTTCGCTTCGGGGAACAATACAAAGGGTAAGCCTAAGGCTATTATTTTTGTAAAAACAGAGATATGAGAATATATTTTGTGTCTATTGTTATAAGCTTTACATATTTATATACAAAGATGGAATGCTAATAAGGCAACTATACTAATTAGGATGCTATACTAATTAGGACATTTACAACCACTAATTAGAGGATTATTTAATTAGGATATTTCCTACCACTAATTAGGGGATTATCTAATTATGATATTATATTTTGTAACACTCCCCCTCAAGCTGGAACATAGATATTAATCATGCTTAGCTTGTTACAAAGATAATCAACTTGAGCCCCATTTAATGCTTTAGTTAGTAGATCTTCCAATTGTTCTCCTATCTTCACATATCCTGTGGAAATCAAACCTTGCTGTAGTTTCTCCCAAACGAAGTGGCAGTCGATCTCAATATGTTTTGTTCGTTCGTGGAAAAGAGGATTATAATAAATATGAAGAGCGGCTTGGTTATCATACTACAACTTTACTGGTACTGTAATCTTAAGACCTACTTCAGTTAAGAGTTGACATATCCACATAATCTCACATACAGATTGTGCCATGGCCCGATATTTTGATTCAGCACTTTAGCGTGATACAACATTTTGCTTTTTACTCTTCCATGAAACCAAATTTCTTCCAACAAAGACACAATAGCCTGATGTAGATCTTCTATCAATTTTTGAACTTGCCCAATCGGCATATGAGAAGCACTCAATATAAGTGTGGTCATGATTCGCATACAAAATACCATGTCCAGGGGCCCTTTTCAAGTAACACAAAATTTGTTCTAAAGCTGTTTAGTGATGAACTGTTGGTGACGACATAAATTGACTCACAATACTAATAGAATATGCAATATCCGGACGAGTCACAGTGAGATAATTCAACTTCCCAACCAATCTTCTATACTTCTCAGGATCTTCAAATAGTTCACTATCTTTTGTAAGTTGCACATTAGGAATCATCGGAGTACTTGATGGCTTTGCCTCCAATTTTCCTGTTTTAGACAACAAGTCAAGCACATATTTCCGTTGAGATAGGAAAATACCTTTCTTACTCCTTGTTACTTCAACACCTAAAAAATACTTTAGCATCCCTAAGTCTTTAATGTGAAATTGAGTATGAAGAAAGGACTTTAGAGATGAGATTCCCACACTATCGCTTCTAGTAATAACAATGTCATCAATATACACAACTAGCAAAATAACACCAACTTCAGATAGTCTGTAAAAGACTGAATGGTCAGACTTACACTTCCGCATTCCAAACTTCTTAACTGCCTGACTAAACTTGCCAAATCAAGCTCAAGGACTCTGTTTTAAGCCATACAAAGATTTGTGAAGATGACAAACTTTTCCAGACTCCTCTAAGCAACAAACCCTGGAGGTTGCTCTAGATAAACTTCCTCATGGAGATCACCATGGAGAAAAGCATTCTTGATATTAAGCTGATACAAAGGCCAATTATGAGTAGCTGCCATAGAAATAAACAATCTAACATATGTTAGTTTAGCAACTGGAGAAAAAGTGTAAGAAAATCCACTCCATAGGTCTGAGCATAGCCTTTAGCAACAAGACGGGCGTTTACGCGAGCAACGCACCCATCAGGATTCACCTTAACCATGAACACCCATTTGCAACCAATAGCTTATTTCCCTGAAGGTAAATCGACCAAGGTCCAAGTACCATTGTCATCCAAAGCATTCATTTTCTCCTGCATTGCATTACGCCATCCAGAATGAGACAAGGCTTCATAAACAATTTTAGGAATAGTGAAGGAATTAAGAGATGCAACAAAGGAACAAGAAGAGGGTGACAAGTGATGATAATAAACAAAAGAGGAAATAGGATAAGTACATTGACGCTTACCTTTGCGCAAAGCGATAGGAAGATCATCACTTGAAATAGGGTCTGATGACGGAGGAGTTGGTTCAGGACATGGATCAGGAGGGTTCTGTCTTCTAGAATAGACCTGACGATTTGGGGGCCTGACGGGAGCTGAGTCAGGAACTGGTTCAGAGGATGTGATAGTGTAGACTAACAAATCATCATTTTTCCCCTGATGTGCTAAAGCAGAAAATGAGAAATATGGTGTTTCTTCCAAAAAAGTGACATCATAGGATACAAGGTACTTATTAAGATCAGTACAATAACACCGATACCCTTTTTGCAAACGAGAATATCTAAGAAAGATACACTTTAATGATTTGGGGTATAATTTAGTGACATGTACATGAATATCACGAACAAATCAAGTACTACCAAATATCCTAGGTTTGATAGGAAACATTGATTTAGTAGGAAAGAGAATACTGTAAGGAGTCTCACCATGAAGAACAGAGGAAGGCATGCAATTAATTAGAAAACATGCTGTTGAAATTGCATCAGCCCAAAAAGTTTTAGGAACTTTCATTTGGAACAAAAGAGCTCTTGCTGTTTCAAAGAGATGTCTGTTCTTGCGCTCTGCTATTCCATTTTGTGATGGGGTATCAATACAAAATGTTTGGTGAAGGATGCCATTTTGAATTATATAATTTTGAAAAGAAGCTGACAAATATTCTTTTGCATTATCACTTTGCAATGTATGGACAGAAGCATTAAATTGTGTTTTAACCTCAGCACAAAAAGCACAAAAGTGAGTAAACAATTTTGAACGACTTTTCATTAGATATAACCAAGTTATACGAGAATAGTCATCAACGAAAGTTACAAAGTATTTAAATCCAATTTTAGACTGAACTGGACGAGGACCCCAAACATTAGAATAAACTAACTCAAAAGGAAAATTTGCTCTTTTATTGACTCTTGGACTCGAAGTAAGACGATGTTTAGCAAACTGACACGATTCATAATCTAAGGAAGATAACCTACTAAACTGAGAACACAACTTCTTAAGCAAAGGAAGAGATGGATGCCCCAACTTACAATGCGCTTGAAAAGGGGATGTAACTCCAGAGCAGGCAATAGATCTAGGTATGTGGGTATCAAGAATGTAGAGGCCTCATAACTCATGTCCTTTACCAATAATCTTCTTCGTCATAAGATCCTGAAATAAGCAATGATCAGGAAAGAATGAGATGCAACAATTAAGAGTGCGAGTAATTTGGCTTACATAAATCAAATTGAAAGATAACTGAGGTAAATGAAGAACAGCTGTCAAAGGAAGCAAGGGGGTAGGAGTAATTTTGCCAGACCTAAGAACAGAAGATGATGACCCATCTGCTAAGTTGACATTAGAGATGAATTTATGCGACTGAAAAGTAGATAAGAGGCTAGAATTACCTGTCATATGATCTGTGGCACCAAAATCAATGACCTATTTAGAGGAGGTGGAAACAAGACATGCATTGGATTTACCTGAATTTGCAATGGCAGTAACTGGAGTAGATGAAGATTTCAATGATTCCTGGTACTGAGAGAACTTGGCAAATTCATCTGCAGAGATAAGAATTGATTTCTCAGATGCATCAGTAGTGGTTGCCATATGGGCAGAGTGAGCTTTCTGATTTCTATTATGAAGCTTTCCGCAATCCTTGTTCATATGGCCTGACTTATGACAATAATGGCATACAATCACTCCTGACTCCGATGCTCGAGGCTCGAAAGAATTGGATCCCCCTCCTTTACCACCACCTCTGTAATAAGAACGTCCAAATTTGGTTGACAAGAGCACTATTGTACTGAACAGGTGGAGTTCCCTCTGTGTGAAGTATCTTGCTAAAAACATCATATAAAGAAGAAATCTCAGAACTTGAAATTATCTGAGACTTCGCAGTCCCAAATTCAGGAGGGAGACCATCTAAAAAGCTCATAATTGCCATCTGCTCTCGTTGACCCTGCTGAACCTTCACATCTGAACTAAATGGCAGTAGCATATTAAGCTGTTCATAAGTTTTCTTAAAATCCATAAAATAAGCAACAAAAGACTGATCTTGCTTCTCTGTACGATAAAATGATTTGCAAACCTCATAAATTTGGGAAATATTCCCTTTCCCAGAATATAAGAAATCTAAATAATCCATCAATTCTTTGACATATTCACAGTGATTAATCAAGCCAATAATCTTACTATCAATAGAATTACGAATCTGCAAAAATAATCGAGTATCCTCCCTCAACCATGTCAGTCTAGACTCATCTTTGGGAGGATTGTCAGTCATATGTTGGTCTTTTTCAATACTCCGTAAATAAAGACGAATCTTCTTGCTCCAATCCATATAATTAGAGCCATTGAGTTTGTGTTCCGTAATTTTAGACATTAATGGAATCACATCAGAGACGCTAATTGCCTTTTTGTCAGTCATAATTCACACAAAAGCAATAATCCTAACAAAACAGAAGCAACAAATCCGAAAAAGTGAGTAAACAGAACCTGATCTCAAGTGAATAACAAAACCAAGAGAGTATAACCTTAACCAAGCTTGGAAATGTGTTGTATAGACAGAGGCGAGCCAAACGGCGGTGACAACAGAAGATCACTCCAAGTGGATGACCCAATTTCGGAACCCTAATCTGTCAAATTGATAGATAACCCAAATCTGGAAAAATATATTCCAGATCCAAATCCCACTTTCTAACGCTTTGATACCATGTAAAAACAGAGATATGAGAATATATTTCTTGTGTCTATTGCTATAAGCTTTACATATTTATATACAAAGATGAAATACTAATAAGACAACTATACTAATTAAGATATTTACAACCACTAATTAGGGGATTA
>CATIWF010006076.1:0-24604 GCA_949630135.1 Balakata baccata | reverse complement strand
GCATAGACTGAGTCTGAAAAGAAAGGATCACAAATTAACTTAGTCAATATTATGTCAAGAGAGTTGAAAATAATTCTGATTTAATTGCTGAATTATTTAATGATTGGAATTGGATGGATCTAGATAGTTGGATTTGATAACCGTAAATTCATCATTATTAATTAATTTGGTTGATTTTTTTATTTTTTATTTTTAAATATATAGCAAAAAGAAGATAACCAATTCGCCAAATTAAAATTAACATAGCAATTTCTTTATTTTTACATATATGTATATTCCTAAGGTATCTATGGATTAAAGGAAATTATAATAACAAAAGAAGAAAAGATGTGCCTATGCCCCAATCGTGAAGTACAGTTTTGTCGCCGTTTGCTGTTTCAGTTTTTGTCTAACTATAGGTATGGCTTCAGCTGAAGACCTTCGCCTCTCAAATGTAAGGATATTCCTCTAGAATATATTCATTTAAAAACAAATAGAGAAAAATGAAAGAATATAATTATGTAAATTTGAAAATTTTGGAGAGTAGTTTGATCTTATACTAGCTGTTTTTTTCCCTATTGAAGATATCACAAGTTAAATAAATTTTTTTGGTATAAAGAATCAATCCGACCGAAAGTTTTAACTCAATAACCCTAATTATCGCACCATCTTAAAAATATAATTTTGTTACCTATTTTTTCTTTTATTTATTCTCCTATTTTAATGATGTATATGTAATAATTTTATATGTTATAGATGTATAAAATTTCATGAAGGACTCGCATAAAAATTATACATTAATTGTCATCAAATCAAAATAAGGGAGAACCTAAAACAGAAATTAACGTTTTCTTTTGTTTGAATCGAAGAAAAGAACTAATAGTTGTTGAAGAACAAGTAATAATCAAACATTAATATTTTAGTCAATAATCCTCCCTTATATATAATCTTTACTTAATTTTGCATAGTAATGTCATTTGCAAACAAGGAACAATGTTTGTAATATGTTTTTCAAGAGGAAGAACAAAGAACCCTTTAAGCCAATTAATTAATCATAATCATTATTATATTCACCTTCTTTTTCTTAATCACATAATATAGCTTTAGAAGAAAGTAAATAATTCTCTCACACACATGGTTTTAATACTTTAATTATCGCTCGATATGTCATATTGTTTTAGGATTATGATACGATTTGAGATAGATACATTTCTATTAATTAAAAATAGTAATATAATATCGTTGTATCGTCTGATATAAGTGATATGCACAATATAGACCGATACAGACGTTATATAACGGTCAAAAAATTAATTTTTTTTAAATATTAGTAATTTAAATTATAGATGTTAAACTTTTCAAAAGAGCATGAATAAATATATTATTAGTTCTAAAGAGCATGAATAAATATATTATTAGTTCTTTCATTTTCTTAAATTCTAAAGAGATTATATTAGTTATAACATATTTAGTAGGAGAATACACCGTCCAATCCAATCTGAAGATTACAAAATCTCCAGAACCGTATTGAAATATCAGAAATTTTTAAGTATAAGTGTTGTATTATATTGCCAAAAATAAATTTCCAAATTGTATTGTTATGAAAATTCGGTACTGTTTTTCAATTCTTTCAATGCTAAACAATGTAGTACAATACAATACAATACAATACAAATAGTTCGGTACTTGAATAATATAATAAATATAAACATAAAATTTTACAATAAAAGCAAAACTTGATACAAAATTTTATAGTTCCATATAATGTTGATACCGTAATAGCAATTCATGTTCAACAAACATAAATAGCAATTCATATTTGATAATCATTCTAACTAAAGTTTTTCCACCAGTTATTGATTAAATATAAATTATTTTTTAAAATTTTATGTTTAAAAGTTTTAAATTTTTATAAGAAATATACTAGATTAGATGATAATAAAAAATGTATATTACTATACTAGAGGATTAAAAAGAATATAATTAAATTTGAATGATTACAAACGATATAACTAATATAATTAATATAATAAAAAAAAATGATATCAGTGGTTAAATATATAATTAATGTAAATTTATATACTTGAGGATTTATATGATAAAAAAAATAATATTAGTGGTTGTTAAAATTTATATGATAAAAGTGTCTTTGACTCATATAAATTATTTATTAATAAAATTTAAACCAATATATAAGTTTAATGTAAAATAATTATCTTAGTAAGAAAAAATATAACATATTAGAGAATCAATATAATCAAGGAAAAGGATATTGGTTGATAAAATTTATATAATAAATGTGTTAATATACAATTTAGATTTTAGTATATAAGTTTAATATAATATAATTGTCCTGATGAGAAAATAATATAATATGTCCGAAAATTAATATAATTAAAAAGAAAAATATTAGTAGTTGCTAAAATTTATATGATAAATACATCAAAACTCGTGTATATTAGTTATTAATAAAATTTAATGTAATTTAATTATATTGGTAAAAATAATATAAATATATATTATAGGCTAATAATATAGTAATATTTGAAATTTAAATTATTAGGTATATAGACTCATAAGTATATAATTATAAGTATGTAATTTTATAATTATTTAATTTTAACATGTATATATAATATCTACATTAATTATAAAATGTATAAACACATAAATTTATTAAGTATATCCATTAAATATATATTTTATTCATTAATATAATTTAAATTATTGTATAAGTTTAATATAATACAATTAGTGATAAAAAAAATTATTGTAAAAAATGAAAACTAGCAACATATTATAAATATTTTTGCATTTATATATCAATAACAAAGAAAGTTTGTTGATTTGATGGTAAACTTTGTTTAAACTCTTATAAAAATTATAGATTCAAGTATTTACACTACCATCATAAAATTTTCAATTATTTAAAATTATTGCTACTATATATGTCATATTAATTTTATTATATAATTAATAAATTTTATTATTATTGAATTAAATTGTATACAATTATAAATTTAAGTTATATTATATTTGTATAATAAAACTATAAAAGTTATAAGTAATTTTATATATAACTTATTTAATTCTTATTAGTTATTATGTATACTAAATTTTAAATATTTAGATATCGGTTATTTCAGTATAATTCGATTCTAGAACAGTTTAGTATAATTTAGTATAGTTTTCGATCCAGATATCACTAAAAGATTCAGATCCATATTAAAGTTAACGGTCTAATTTAGTATGATTTTAGTTAAAAAATTAACGGAACAGTTCGATTCTAAATCTTTTTTTTTCGGTTTTTTAGCACAATTCAGAAAGATTTAGGATTCGTATATACCCCTAATATTTAATGCATTTTGATTAATTTGGCACAATAGGAATAATATCATTTTTAGGGGGGAATCGGTTACCATTTATCAAACTTTGCAATCTCTTTGGCACTTGGTGAAAGAGTGTGACTATTTTCGGCATGGAACTATATATAATTGCATGAAGGAATCTCAAATTCTTAAGCGATTGAATATTGAAGGCATACCGGCTAAAGCTCCCAAAATCCATAGTATTGTGTGGCATTCTCCACCTTCACATTGGATTGAAATTAACACGGATAGTTCAGCCTTTGGCTCACCTGGATTTTCTAGAGGTAGAGGTGTATTTCGTAACAAAAGAGGTTATTTTCTCGGTGCATTTGCTATTCAATTGGATGTAGAGTCGACTTTCTTAGCTGAGCTTTATGCTGCGATTTATGTCATTCACAAGGCATGGGCTAACGGTTGGAGGAGGGTTTGGTTGGAGTGTGATTCTAGCTTTGTCATAGACATCTTCAAGAAAAAGAAGCATGAGGTGCCATGAAAATTAAGACAACAATGGTCTAGCTCTTAACTATGATGTATTTTTGTTTTCTATTTAATAATATTTTGAGTCTAAGTAGGTGATGAAAAATATTATGGTTGTGTTAACTTAGTTAGAATGGTCTGATGCGTTCCAAATTCTTATCTCAACTTTTGAAAAAAAAATATTAGTGATAACATATTTATAACATAGGTAATCTCTTCTATACTTGAAATATATTTATATTTGTAAATTCTTAAATTTTTACACTTAATATGTTGACTTTGGCTACTTCAAATTAAATTATTATTAATTTAAAATATAAATATAATTTTAAATTATTAATTTTAATACAATTATTTATTAAAATTTAAAAATTTATTGGCCTAGATATTCTAGTTTATTTAGTAACTACATTAGTTCTACGGATGAATTTTTTAATAGCCTTTCTCTTTTTTAAGAAATATAATTTTTCTCTTTATATTCAATAAAATATATATTTGTTTATAAAAAAATAAAATATTATTTCACTATGAAATTGTTTACTTATATTAAATCTGTATATAAATAAATTTAATTATGAAAATATCCTGTCACAATATGCAAAATAGTTAATTTTTTTAATAGGGGATAAATTATAATTAGAATAGTAAAATAAATTTACTTATCTAATTAATTTAGACAAAAAAAAAATTAAATATATGGTATAAATACATATTAAAAATTAAGAGAATTGGATTCAAATCCAATTTGCCAACTCCATGCTTTTAATTCATTATCGTAAACGAGACAATTAACAATTCATTAGTGTTTGTACTGATCTATAAATCACATTTACTTTGAAATCCATTTCTCTTTTAATTTTGTTTAAAGCAAAGTAAACCATTATAATCCAATTTCTCAGTATGTTAATTTTCTGTTATGTCTTCCATATACGTCAAAGTTACAAATTAATTCCTAAACTATACCCTATATAACAAGTTACCACTTCAACTTTAACTTAATGCAATTAAGCTTTTAAACTTTGAAATCAGTATAAATTAACTCATGAACGATACCTTATAAAACAAGTCATTATCTTACCAGACCGAATCGGCTCAACGATTCTAGGTTAATGGTGTTAACGGAACAATAGTTAAAGAGCCTAATTTGCACCGATTTTAAAGTTCGAGAAATTCATTACACCGAATCAAAATTAAAGGTGTGACTCGCTTCGTAAAAAATAGTTTAAGAGCTAATTTACATTTTTAGCTATTTATATATGTCTCATCATCGACGATATAAATTAATTGTTTCTTCATTTTTCAAAATATTGTTAATTAATATAAACATGCATTTAGAAACGTATATAGTTTTAATTATGTTAATTAATGAAAGTTTTTTAAGTTTATGTGACAGAGTACTTAAAAAAAAAAAAGCAATAGGTGAAATTCAAAAATTTAAATAAAAAACTCAATAATGGCCATCAATTCCTTTGGCAATGCTGATTAAAGACCGCTGCACTGGAGCATGGGCTTTTTCTAGACGGTCTTAAGTTATCATTGGGCCGTACAAATTTCTAAGTGAAACTACACAACTTTACTCCTTAGAGTATAAAATAGACTTTTCTATGCTCGGTTTTATTTTGGATTTCTCTACTAATTTATTATATAAAATAATTTTTTTACATCTTATATTTTGAATTACTTTTCTTCTACTTTAGATTTATTTTTTCTTTTCACTCGTATTTAGAGCTTTTTTTTTAGAGTTTAGATTATACTCTTTATTATTTTTTCTAAATTTTCTTATTTGAAACACAATTTTATAATCTTAATTATTTCCTAGATTTTTCACTAATTAAGCATGAAAAAAGCCGAAAACCTGTGTTATATGGTAATTATATATGTAGTATATATTTTATATATATTCGTAATTATTAAATGCATGAAAAAATGTATGACAAGTATATGATATTTATATATGCAATATACATTTAACATATATTTGTGTTACCTATAATTATTAAATACATATAAAAATATAGAGGGCTTCTACGGTGCACCCGGTGTAATTTATACTGGGTGCTTTCGAACTATTAGATTATCAACTTTTAATCTCAATCACTCATTATCAATGGATGAGATTAAAAGTTGATAATTCAATAAATTTAAAATATCCAGTGTAAATTACACCGGGTGTACCTTAGAATTCCTCAAAAATATATGATAAGTATATACTTAATATATATTTTATGTATTTATATTACTCAAATTATTGAATGTGCATAAAAATAAATAATAATTATATGCTTTTTTTACTATGAATGGCAGCTTTATTGTAATTAAATCTCTATTTAATTAGATCGTCTTTCACTATCACTTTTTATGGGTTGGAAATTGAATTGAAATTTAAAAAAAAATATCTTAAATTAATATTTTTATTAAGTTTAAGTTAAGATTCTCCTATATATGTTATATATAAAATTTACATATACATTTCTACACACTTATTGCATGTATTTCATATATACATTTTATTTTGTTATATATATATATAATTGTTAAATTCAAGTTAAAATTTTCTCATAGATGTTACATATAAAATTTCTATATTTATTACATATAAAATTCATATATACATTTATACATACTTGTTGCATATATTTTACATATGCATTTTATTTTTAAAACTATTGTTAAGTAAGTTAAAATTTTCACATATAAAATTCAGATACTAAAAAAATAAAAACCAATGCATGTGGTATTTTTTTTTTTATTTTGTGCAGACTTTTTTCTGTATACTTAAGTTTCTAAAATATATGAGTAATTTACGCAATTAAGAATTTTAGAATTAATTGAAAATTGTGCAATTAATACAGAAATTTAAACTTTTCCAAAATGGATTGTTAATTATAAGGGAATAATATTACATAATTAAGGATATAATAAGAGTAAAATTGAAATTTTGAATTTTTTAAATATCAGTTTTGATAATTTTTGAACTGTTATGTAAAAATAATATTAGATATATAGAAAATATGATTTGTGTCCATTTTCCAATTTCTAAACATCTAAGAGAAATTTTCAAAAATGGAACAAAAGTCTAAAATATTTTAAAAAATAACATGATTTAAAAATTTTTTCAAAACACGTTAATTAACTTTTAAAATTTCAAATATAAGAACACTTAAAAGTATATTTCAAGTTGACTAAATTATACTCAAAATTTATTCAAAAGTTGATCCAAAGTTAACCAAAGTATGCTAGCTAAAATATACCAAATTGTACTAAAAATATATCAAAGTATATTCAAACTTTACCCTTTCTCAGCAGAAACATGCTATCTCAAAGTTTATCCAAATATATCAAAGTATATCAAAAATTTACTCTTACTCGATACGAATGTTAGTATTTTTTAAAATAAAAAATTAATAAAAAACGGTAAAATTGAAAATCGAAATCTGTAAATATTTAAATAAAAACGTTACACGGTGAAAATTTCCTTTCTAAAAATCTAATCCAAGAATTTGTTTGCAAAATTTCGAAGTCCTTTTTCAAACAACCAAGGGAAATGAGAAAGAAAACAACCCTTACTTCAATATTTCAATAGTTTTAGGCCTTAATGCATACAAACTAATTATTTACACCCCTCAACTAGTCATAAGTAACACATGATTTCCATAGCTCAAAATTATTCTCATTCAATTACGTACCACGTGTCAAAATAGAAGCTCACATGTATCAATTGTAGTTGGGATTCTTATTAGGTATTACAAAGCATATTTTAAATTTTTTTAATTTAATTAACTAATTTTTTTAATTATTTATAAACTGTTACTTTTTTTAAAAATATCTATTTAAATATTTTTTTCCTAAAAACAATTTTTTTTTTTTTTTTCTAAAAGCGTTTTTCCTCATAGTGCAATACTAAGTTGAAGGGTAGTTTAAGGTCTCAAGCAGCATTTCATGCTAAGTTTGGAGGGAAAATATGTATTAGGACTTCAAGGCTCTTATTATGACTGTCCATCATCATCAACATCAACATCATCATCATCATCATCAATCTACGTACATTCAACTGTTCAAGTACGTATACCCTATGATTTTCTTTGGAAAGTTGACTATTTAGGATGGTACATTCATTAATACGAATGAAAACTTAAATATATAACAAAAAAAAAAATTATTTTTAACTAATTTAATTCTGTCACGGAGCTCATGGTCAAGTCTTATAATGCAGCAGGTCAAGAATTTCATCCTTATCAACCCAATTGAATTTATTTTGTCTTAAACATTCAGTATTTCTATTACAATTTGGCTGCACATTCAGTCTTATAAATTCTAAAGTTTTAAAAATACATTATATCGAAAATTTAAACTCAGAATCTCTCAAAAAAAAAAATTTAAAGAGAAGCAACAAAAGTCCACAAAACCGCCTGATATCAAGTAAAATTTTCTTGTGATTCACGACCCGTAATAATAACAGAAAATGTGTTAAATTAATAATAACAGTAAAAATTGCAGCGGGTTAAAAAGTTGCAACCTTCTAAATAAGAACCGATTAATCGGTAGATATATTATGACGTTATAAAAATTGTACATATGAACCAACCCCTAGGGTGAAATAGACATAAGGAAAGAATAATCGACCAGTCCAACCTACAAAAATGAAACAGTACATCCCTAACCAATCATCCATTATATATATATATATCCATGCAGCCCCAAAATCTCCATTTTCATATTTTTTTTATTTTTGAATAGTTTTTGGACGTAAGTAGGACTCTAAACGCTAGTGTTTTTGAAATATATATATATAAACTATTTTGCATCATAAAATTAAATAGTTTTCATAGAATTAAAAGTTAATTCTTCATACACACTCTCTTAAGAATATATCACATTGCTAGTACAAAGTGATTCTTCTAGCTAATGCCTTTAAGATTTTCGTCTTCATTTCTTCACGTGGGTCGATATTATTGGCAATCATACCCTTAGATTATTATGGTTTGTAGCAATCCATAAGGAGAAAATAAAAAACAAATCAAAGAATTAAAAGGTAATCATTTTCAAATTATGTTTGGTTAATTGATTTTGATGGCTTAGATTGTATCCTTTAATTCGAAATTTAAAAAATTTTATTTTTCATTACGTTTCCTATATATGATATATAATCAAAATCCAACTAGTGATTTTTAACTAATTTAGTTTCTCAATGTAGAATTTTTCATCAACTATCATAATAATTAGATGCAAAGAATTTCATAAATAGACGTAAAATTTTTCATAAAATTTATTGAGTTGGAATTTTTGCTATCACTAATTAGATTATAGTTAAATGTTTCGCAAAGAGAAACAATAATTAAATTAGTTCAAGATTAATAATGAAGGGAGTCATCAATTGAATAAATTTATAATTTTAGGAATCAAAATATATTTATTTTTTCTAAATAAAACCAATCGAATGTGTATCTCGTGTGAACAAACTCAATTTTCCCAACAAATTAATATATTTATTCAACAAAATCATTATTATTACTATTATTTTGGTTGCTAAAATTATTATTTTTATATTGGCATACGATTGATTTATGTATTCGCATGCAAAATATCTTGTTAATTTTTTTTAATGATTACTAAACTTTGCTATAATTATAGTAAAATTATAAATAAATAAAAAATTAGCTCAAAAAAAAATAATGAATATTTCCATTTCACTTCTGCTCAACCTTCAGTTATGGATCAATGGAAATATGATGTTACTGTTGACTTGTTCACGAAAAATAATTTTAGTAAAATAAAAATATAATTTAATAATTTTTGGTTGTGTGAGAAAAAAAAAATTATAAGTAAAATCAACCCGTAAAATGCCATGTAAAGTGAAAAGAGAAGAAGACAAATTGAATTTGTGGCATCCAACTCAACCTATGTACAGTGTCATCCCAAAAGACTATTGAATGAAAGCAGCCAGCAATTATAGGAGTAGGACAACACAATGCCAATTTGCAAATAAAAGATATATACAAATTAAATGGGTAATGGGTCCACTATTTTTTATTCACAAACTTCCCGAACCACTCCCTACTTATCCCTTCAATCTCCTTCTTCTTCCATTCTTGAAAGGGACAAATGCATGCATGAATGAAAGACAGGAGTGGAGTTACAATTCTAAGGCAGGAATATAAGAACATGATTTTAAGATATATTTTAGGAGAATCAAATTTTAAAAAATTGTATAAATTTATATACTATTGTATATATTTTAAAAATGAATCAAAGGCATATATTACTTTCACTCAATTATACAATTAAAATAGTGAAGTTGTTGTCAATTTTGCATCATGGTTTGTGCCTTGGGTGGTATCCACGTTTGTTGCTCCCTCTTCGCCCATCAATTCCCTTTTTTTTTTTTTTTTGTTTTGTATATTAGTTGAGGAAAGCATCCCATTGGTAAACAATGTATAAATTTATACCTTTTCATGGCAAAAGAGATAAGTATTCCGTAAATTGAGAGATACATAAATAGATGGCTTTTGTTCTTACTTTCTTTTGCCTTTTTCCTTTTACCTTTTCTCTAAATAATATATTTTTTTGATAAAATATATTGGTATGAATTTTTTGATAATATTTTTCTTATCCAATTTTATTATATTGGTATGAATTGATAAAATATTTTTTTTAGAACATTGATAGAATTAAATTCTAAATATACAAGGAAAGTATTTAAGTTTGGTTCCTCCTAAATTTAATTTTTGGTCCGCCACTGTTCCTTTTATTTTATCACAAACAATTTAATATTTATTAAAAAAACATAAATAACTTTATTAAATGGAAAAAATATATTTTTAGAGAATATACCAATGAAAAAGTTTAGAACATGAATAAAAAGTAAAATTGATTAAAGATATTCAATTTCATTGATTACTGGTAATAACATTGATTAATTGTTTTCGACCACAAATGGATATCGGCCTTTAAGCAAATAACATAAATTTGTGGTTGAGAGACAATAAATTGGTAAGTATACCCAATTCATGAGTTTGCTACAGCCTGCAACCATTAATTCTCCACCTTCTTAAATGGCCGCAACTTTAGGTAAGATAAAACTACAAAGGAAAACAGGACAGATCCAATGGTTCATAAATTTTTTTTTAAGAAAAAAAATATTATTTGTTTTCCAATATTTTTTATTCTAATTTATGTAAAATATGTGTATATTATCTATTTACTCACTTATTATATTTAATTTAAATTAAAATATTTATGTTAGTTAAGATAAAAATATTTAATTTAAATTAAAATATTTATGTTAGTTAAGATAAAAAGTATTTGATCGGTTAGCATTTTTTTTTTTAAAAAGTCGTTACTAAGTCAAAGAAGTTAGGAATATGAAGTAAATGATTAGGTTAGATTAAATTGAATATACTACAATAATTTATTAAGAAAATTGATTTGCTTATAATTAAAATACTTTTTTATTGCTCAATTTATAAATAAAAGTCACGAATGAGATATGGGTAAGATTTATTAATCAATAATTTTGCAGAAATGTAGCATTGGCAGTGAAGGAAATTAACCTAAGACAAAGTTTAGATAGAAAAAATGTTTGTTTTCCAATTGCTGCAAAAGTTTAGGATGCATTTGGTTCGGCTGATTGAAGCAGCTACAATTGTTTCATACTCATCAACTTTTCTAAAAGTGTTTTCATTATTTTAACTGTTGAAAGTCTCAAATTTTATTTATGTATCACTTTTATATAATAAATAAAATTAATTTTTTTTTTCAATTTTATTCTTAGTACTACATAGAATTCTAAAATTATTTATTATAAGTTTAAACTAAATATTTATATATTTTTTAATTCTTTTTTTAATAATTTTAAGTCTTTCATAACTAATAATAATTTAACCTTAACTATTTATTTCCCTCTAAATTTAAGGCCAACTAATGACTTTTTAATTATAATAAGATCATTTAAAAAAATAGTTAAAATAAAACAGTGAAAGTAGAATTTTTCAAATAAATGAGAGAAATAATACTTATCTCAACTGTTTTGTCTCAACTCTTACTCAATTTGTACTATATGAGGAATAAGTATTTTTTTGCAAGTGGAGCAAGAGTTAAAATAAAAAATATGGAGGCAAACAGCATTTTTCTAAAAATAAATAATACTATTGATTTATAATTAATTGAAATTAATATTATTTCTCACGTGATTGATGGCTTCTTGTAATTGGAGGAAATTATTTTATATTCTTGCTTTCAATTATGTCTCTTTCTCCAAAAATCAATTTTCTTAGACATTCTTTTATTAATGATTAGTTGAACGATTTAACAACAAAATTGACTGTGGATTACTTAGGTTTAGGTGAACCATTGAATTTTTTTTTTCTTTTTGTTAAACATATTAAAACCGCGAATTGCATTTTTAATTTTCGATTGCCATTTTTAATTTTCAACTCAGCATTGACAATGAAGCCCTGTTTAGAGCCAATTAACAGAGGTAATTTAATTGATATTTTTACCTATAAAAATTAAAAAATTATATTTATAATATTGATGAAAGTTTAATACTTTTATAATATATACAAAGCATATAACTATGTTGTATACCTCACGATCTATTGAATCTTTTAGTCAAGTAAAAAAAATTAAAGACTTTGTTTAGTATTGTATTAAGAAAATAATTTTTCAAAAAAATTTCTTTTTAATCTTCTTAAATTTTGAAAATTATATTTAGAGAAACAAATAAATATAAATTATTTTTAAAATCATAATTTATAAAAAAAATAATCACTTAAATTAAAAATTTTAAATCAACTTTTTTAACTATCGTTAATAATCCTAATTGTCTTTTTATTAATAAATAAATACATTTCTGATAGAAAAATTATTAGTATTCTCAATGATAATAACGATGAATATAACCTCCACCCCCCCAAAAAACAAAAGACGAATATAACAATTTAACTTCATTTATTTTTTTCAGATGATGTCATAAATAAAATAAATAAATACTATTTATGATGACATATTTCTTAGGACTTTGTTGAGCCGTTCTGCCGACATATAGACTTTGTATATATATATATATATATATAATGAACTTATAATTGAATGAATCTGAGGAATTTTAATTTTCTTTGGACTGTGTAATAAATATTGCTTTGTACTTTATTATTATTATTATTACATGCTTTTGCAGTTGGGTTTGTAACTGTTAGAATTGCGTTTTACTTAAAATTGGCAACAACCATAAAGTAGCTATTTATTGCTTTTATTTTCATTACTAAATATTTTTTCAATAATTTTACCTAATAATATTTTTAAAAAAACTGCGAAAAAAATATATTTTTACCTAACATGTAAAGTAAGTATTTTAATTAAAAAAAGTATCATCAATAAATCAAAATCGATACAATATCTATGATATAAAACAAAATTGACAATAGAACATTGAAATCTAATAATAGAAAATAAATTAAAATTCTAAAAATGATCTATTCTGCATGGCTCTTAAAAAATATTGGTTAAGTTTATTCAGAAATCGCTCTTATATAAATTAGTGTTAGACCATATATTTGATCCGACGATCAATACGAATCGAGTATAAATCCCACTTGGCCATAAATTCGTATGGAATATGATTTTTGGTATTTTTATCCTTTTGAAAAAGAAAAAGAAAATGTGAAAAATATGAAACTAATTCGGGTACAGCTGGCCAATGCTATTTTGGCCAATTAAAAGTAGTTCTTACCTGGCAATACATGGTGGTGCTGTGCAGCAAATCCTCCAACAGATGTTAGGTAGCTTCCCAGGCTTCCCGCAAACCAAAACCACATATTCGTTATCCTCACTCCATTTCTTTCCCTCTTTAAGATAATATCATAAAAAAAATTAAAAAACATTATTTAATACATTTTATTTTTTGGAAAAGAATGAAGATTATTTTAATTTATAATTACTATAATAAAATTTATTTATCCAAAACCAATGTATGAATAAAGTTGAAATGAAATCATTTATTTTTTATTAATAATATAAAACATTAATAGGAGTGGAATATACTCCATTTTCTTAAATAACAATTAGAGAATATATTCTATTTTCTTAAATAACAATTAGAGTGGAAAGGAGAGAGTAGTTCTTTAATAATAATAATAAAAAAAAACCCTATAAACACACATTATTTAAGGAGGAAAAATTCACTATTGAAGCAAAAGTACAACCTTAATTTAAATATCAAATGCTTACTTAGTTTTACAATTTTGTTATGAGATGAAGATGTCAAATTTATGCATCAAGCAAGCTATTGCAACAAATTTAATTTCTTAAATTTATAGATAGCTTATGTATGTCCAAATAATACATTTGAAATGGAAACGGGTGACCGTGAAAATAAAAATAAAATAACATAAATCTCTACAAATATTTTAAATTTAAATTATAAATATACAGTTTATTTTATAAATTTATAAGTGATTATTTTACTGTTATATCTTATATGAATAGAATTAATAGAATTGAATGGGTGTAGATTGAAATTGTTAAATGGTCTCACCAAGAATTCGTGGTTGATGAGGTTGAAGCTGGCCCACCCCACCTCAGTTTCTATTTTTATTTTTAAAAAAAAATTAAGCAAATCTACTTAATTAGCATGTGGTTGCTAAATTTTTTTTCTTCAAAAGTCAATTTTAGCTGCTTTTTCATATGGGTTTTGTGATTACATTTGAAGTAAGTTTGATACCAAGTGTTTCATAAATATATAGTATCTAAAAATTTTTATTTTTTCCGTTTTTAAATAAATATCATTTAAAATTATTACACAATAATAAAGAAATATATTTAATATATGGATAAAATACTATATAAACGTTGGATCATCACTGATTAGTGACTAATTATTACTGTACATTCATAAGATTAATTCTCTTAATTATTGTCAATTAAAAAGATTAAATGAAAGTTGGACACGTGCGCCTGTTATGTCGACACTCCAGGAAGGAGGCGCGTGGAAACACGCGCAGGTGACTGTGATGGTGACTTGTTGGCATAGAATTCATAAAGTGGGGCCTGTCATTCAGATCCCCAACATTATTGTTCACTGTGCATTTGCTCGTCTCTCTCTCTCTCTCTCTCTCTCTACACTAATAAATTCTTTTCACATTTTATTTTTGCATGCCTAGTGGCCTCAATTGTGGACTTTTTTTCCATTTTTTTTAACTCTTAACGTCCTATTTTATTTATGGTTTATATTTTTTTTACGAAAATTAAAAATATCGTTAAATATATATAATTATGGTATAAAATGTCTATAATATTAAAACATTTTATAAATAATTAGTAGAGAAAATTTTTATAAAATATTTACTTCAAAACCAGCACATAAATAAAATTGAAAAGAAAAATTTTATTTTTTATTAATAATTTAAAATACCAATTGAAGTAAAATAAAATTTATTTTATTACATAACATATAAAATGTAACGAGGGGAATATTTTTTTCATAATTCTTTTTAAAATGTTTTTTTCTCATTAACTCCTAAATTTAATTCATTAACTATGCATGGACCTACTTAATAATTCAATAACCCAATAGATATAATGAACATTTTAGGAATCTAATTCATAACATTACAAAAGTGTTACTCTTTTAGTTAATATTATACAATTAATTTATTTTTTTATATAAATTGAAAATTTTTTGGTAATATTAAATGATTGAAAAAATACATTTTGCCTAATATATCCTGTATAAATTTGTTGAAAAATTAAGAATTAATTATCAATATTTCTTAATAATCCAACACAATAAAAATAAATGAATTTATTTTTTTAAAAATATGATTTTTTTTAAACTAATAAAGAATATAAGTATATTGAGATGCATATAGCAATATATTTTCTACATATGTTTTAGTTGAACAAATGTTTGTAAAAATCACAAAATATTACTCCCTCCATTATGTTCTATCCATCATTTAAAATTTTTTTACCAAATTTAAGAATATCATTAATATATATAATTATAGATATAAAATGACTATATTATTCATTTTTCAGAGTGACTAAAAATAGTTAATATAAAAGCTTTTACTATATAATAGAGAATACTTACCTAAAACCAAAACAGAAATTAAAGTTAAAAAGAAATAACTTATTTTTTTATTAGTAATCTAAAATATTAAAGAGAGTAATAAAAAAACCAATTCTTTGATAGTAGTATTTAGAACTATTATATTTTCAACTTTTAATCGCTCTCCACTCTCTTTAATAAAGAAAAATTGGTTGAAATTAAAAATTAAAAATCTAATAATTCTAAATATCAGATACACCATAAAAATTCTCTAACAAAAAATGTAAAGGTAAAAAACGAAAATATCCATGAGGAAGCACCAAAGAGAATTTTTCTTTACTCGGGGGAGTGATGGGTAAAAAGAATAGTTGCAGAGGCATTAAAGCGCAAATGGTTATGTCCAAGGTAACTGCCGAGCGGCATAAAAGGTACATCTTCTCCCAATAGATAAGGGGATCGAGAATTCTAGATCTCCTTCTTTTTTTTTTGTTTTTTTTTTAAATGCAAATGGTTATGAAAATATCCAACAATATTCTGACACGACATTAAATGATGTTTCACTTACTAAAATTTATGTTCTATATATTTACAATTAACACGACATTAAACGTTAACTAACTAATTAACATTTAGTTTTCTTGGTTTTTTTGGAAGAAATTTTTAATTAGAACTGGTGTGCTAAACCCAACTCAATCACATTAATCGGATATGAGAATTTCTCCTTTTTTAGATAACTGCAGGTGGGAGATAGCAACTAATCACTGTTAGTTGGGGTGAATTTCTTTAACGGTACTTCAATTATATAAATTATAACAATTCTATATGTCAAAAATTATTTATAACATAAAGTTACCTAAATTATGTAAATTGTAATAACTCAGTACCTCAAAAATTATTTATAACACAAATGTATCTCAATTATGTAAATTATAACAACTCACTACATTAAAAATTATTTGTAATACAAAATTACCTAAACTTTTATTTTATAACTAAACAGTACTTTCATCTTCAGCTATTATGACTTGTTTAGTCAATTAAATCAAAAAATTCAAAATATACTATTGGAACACTCAATAGCACTCTTAACCACCCATTGGTTTCTCTAATAGAAGTGTAACATGAAATATTCTAATAAATTTTAACAAAAACAAAATTAGTTATAATATCCGGTTAGTAAAATTGAAAATTATCTGATGTGAATATTATAGTTAATTTTATTTTTATTAAAATTTATCCGATGTGTATATTTCATATTACATTTATGTTAGGGAGATACAGTAAAAAACAGGAGTACTATTTAGTTACAAAATTAAAATTAAAATATTTTTATGTTATAAATAATTTTTAAAATACTGAATTGTTACAATTTATATAAATGAGATACTAAATTGTTATAAATAATTTTTAAAATAACAATTTATAAAATTTAAATATTTTTATATTATAAATAATATTTGAGATACGAAATTGTTAACTCGTAGAATAAAATTCACCTCAGTTGGTAGTTACCAAACAAGGCAAAAAGAAGTTGAAGTTGAAGAATCTATCTTTCTCTATCTATATGAGTCAATATCTGTTCCCATTCTTTCCCCTTTGTGGAAATAGCAGCCATTGAATCTCTTCCATCCAGTTTGGGACACCCATATCATAATCACTGAGTTGGGTTAGGTCTGTTTCAATAATTATTACATAATTTTCTGTATCCTACTGCTTTATACTGGTAAAGCAAACTACTTTTTGTAACTTAATATTTCATTTTCATTTAGGAAACTTTTAGCTTTCTTTTACCATTTCTCGATTACCTTCATCACTATCTCTGCATCTTTGTATTTTCTTTCTCGCAATTTGTTGGGTCTTGCACTCAGCTTTCTTGATTGAATTCACATTTGGCCTCATTCATATTCTGTGATTTTTCTGCTGCTTAATTTTTTCTGGGTTTTGAGTTACTCTCGTGCGTTTAATTTCTTGTTTTGGTATTATTGGTATCTCAGGAATTTTGAGTTTCCTGTGAATTGGAGACTTCGATGGTGAGGAATTTTGTGGGTAGCGTGTACAGGGACTAGCAAGTTCTTGGATGTTTAAACTCAATAAGCGGTTTAGAAGAAAAAATTGGCTTGGCTTTTGCTTTGTTGGGCTACAATTGTTTGAGAGATCATTTTGCTGCTTTTATTGACAAGTGGGTTTGTATCCACTCTCATAAACAGTTATTCTACAGTACTGCAAATGCAGTCTTGGAACTATGTTCCTGAAGGGAAGGGGTTTGTATCTAATGAAACAATTTCATCTTCTGACGCCATTGCCAAAAGCAAAAATGCTTTGATGGGCTGGGATTTGAAAACTGCTTGTGGATTTGATAACAGTATGGTAGAATCGGGTCAACAAGCTACTGTACACCATGTTTTTGGGGAATTGAGTAATCAGGAATTGATGGGAAAACAATTGCCTGAAAATTCAGTAAGAAATGGCTTCAGTAGTGAAGTTGGTGGAAAAATGATCAATCCTTTTATGGTTAACACGAATGCTTTTTCTTTGGAAGATGAGTCTACCTCAAGGCTTTCAAGCTCTGTTGTAGAATCTAATAGTAGAGATTCTTCATTCATTGATTTGAAACTGGGGAGAATTGGTGAGCCTACAGAAACTCAGAATTCTAGAATTTTCAAAGGAGGATCCATCCTGTCTTCATCTGAGTCATCCACAGCTGCAAAGAGAGTTAGATTGGGAGTGAATTCACACAATGCTCATTGCCAAGTTTATGGTTGTTATAAGGATCTTAGCTCTTCTAAAGAATATCACAAGAGACACAAAGTCTGTGAAGTTCACTCCAAGACTGCCAAAGTTATAGTAAATGGAATCGAACAAAGGTTTTGTCAGCAATGCAGCAGGTATATGTTACTTCTTGTTGAAGCTTTTTAATTACTGATGACAATAACTTAACCTTAAAATGGATTTCGCATTTGTTCTTGCTTTTGCACTTCTTTTGTCAAATATAAAGGCAAGGAAATGGAAGTTGTTGAACTCTTTCCTGTTTCTTGATGTCTAGAAGCTGTGATTTCTCACTTTTTTTGTCGTCACTTTTTTAATTGAAAATCCAATTATGTATTCAATGGTTTTGGCTTTTTGCTTGCTGCATTTCTTTGGTTGAGATTCAAGGAAATACTCAATGTTACTTATTAAAATTTTGCCCCAATTTTTTGTATATAATGGGTCTTATTAATGTGCATTACTTTTTGATTCCTCAGGTTTCATTTGCTGGCTGAATTTGATGATGGTAAACGCAGTTGTCGTAAACGCCTTGCAGGCCACAATGAACGTCGGAGAAAGCCTCAAGTTGGTATTTATTCTGGAAGAAGTGGTAGGCTACTTCAGCTGCACAATGGTGAAATGTCCATATTATTTTGTTTCGCCAGTTAATTGTTTGATGCATTAAACTATTTAATCCATCTAATTTAGTTCAACCTGATTTGTGCATGACTTTTGAAATGCTATTTTATGTTGGTAAGCCAGTGGGAAAATGCTGTTTCAAGGATCTACAATTTACTTTTGACATCAAATTTTTGTCGTTGTGGAGAGAAGTTTAACTGCTTCCATAAAACTGTTAATTAACCAAATCTCGGAAAATATAATCCTTTTTGGTGATGCTTTGGCAACATTGATTTCTATTTATGTCCATACAATAGCAGAATTCTCTCTTCTGGGGTTCTGCTGTCTGGCAGTGAACATATGCCTTGTTTGAGTTATTTGTTTGAGGTAGTAATAACTGTTCTGAAATGTGTCTGATCACTTGGAATTAGGTGTCGGAGTACTGAGGTAACTGTATTAAAAATTCATCAATGGATGACAAGTTTTCTCCATTCTTCATGGTTTTAATATTCCTTATTTCAAGAAATTTTGTGATCTAACTTGCTGCTTTTTCTCAATGTTTCATGCGCGAAACCTTCATGGCCTTTTCATGACTAATTTAACTTTTTCGAATTTTCATGCATTGAGCCTTTCATTAAAACATTTGTAATCTATTTTTGAAATCCGTTTGTAAGTTTTGTATCTTTGAAAATTTTAAAATCTGTTTGTAAGTTTTTATCTTTGAAAATGACTTTGCAGGATGAGTTAAATTTGTCATGCCTCCTGGCAGATCTAGCTGAAACTAAAAACACAGTGCTGCCATACAGCATATGCATTTTGATGTGTGTTCTGAGCAATGAAATAAAGGATAATTTACTGAAAAATTGTTCCTGATTATTAAAAGCATAATTTTTTAAGGTGCAGATGTAAGGCAAATTTTGTCTTAACATTTTCTGGATAAGCAGCTCGAGAGGTTGCTAAGGTCCTCTAGAAAAACTAAGTGATATGCTCATTATACCTCACAACCCTATATCTAAGACCTTCTCAGTGGTGATTGATTTGTCCTAGGCATCTTAATTCAACAAATTCTTGCATGTTTCCGGGACATGTTTAAACTATCAGAATGAAGCAAATCTGTGACTGCTTTCTATATAAATTGTTGTAAAATGTCTTCTGCAAGCAAGCACTAGTGTTTGGTTTCAGAGTGAGCATCTTGTTGATGCAAACATTCTCAAGGTTAGAACCACTTCCAGCATCTTCCTCAACCCTCCTTCGGTATTTCTACTATAAGCTCAAATCACTAATTTTTCTTTATTGTACTCTTGATGGTCCTATAGAAAATCCAGTTTGTCGAAAAATGCAACTGCATAAGGATCTCTAGCATTTATCTTTCGTAGTAATATGACTAAATGAGAGATATAAGACAGTTCATTTTATCCAGTTGTGGCAGATTTAGGAAGCAGCAAAGCTGCGGCTCAAGCCAACAATGGTTTGATGATCATTGTTAATCCTTATCTCAAAGATATCCAATAGAATATGTTCCAAATTTTCTCATCTTCCATGACTGCCTCGACATTGACTCATAATCAGCCAGACTATTTCACTCACTAGAAGGACAGTTTTCATATCAGTGTTTATGTATAGGTCTTAAGCTATCTAGTCCTTTGCGGTAGAAGTTTTGAACAAGACTATGTTAGCTTGGCACTTCCTACAAGTTTGCGCATGCAGTGATGGCATCGCTTGCATCATTGTCATAATTTTCTAGGATTAGGATTGTTCCATAGAATAATTTCTATTTCATAGTTTAAGTGAATTGTTGAAGATATTCACCCTCTATTGGTTTTGCAAAATTTTGCAGGCCTGGCCACCAGCAGACATCATGGGACTGCATTATCGTCTTTTATCTGCCAAGATATTCTTCCCAGTGGGACGTTGCATCTTGAGAAATATGGAACAAATAATGGGTACCGGCATATAAAAGTTGAAGATGGGTCTGATTTTAGTCTACTATCTTCTATTCCTATTACAAATGGGAATTTGCATTCAAAATCTCTCTTCCCTTCTAATAATTCAGATAGGGCATTTCTTAATTTTCATGGCAATGAAGCTACTACTGCGACAGGAAACATTTTCATTGAGAGCACTAATCGATATCTGTATGATTTGGGAGGCACAAATTCTGGTTCACGTTGGTTAATGCAGGACGCCTCATTAGGAAATGAAGACTTCAATGCTTTTGATACAGCATCAACCATTCAAGGACTATCAGAGATCGCAAACTCTGGTTGTGCTCTCTCTCTTCTGTCATCTCAATCGCATAACTTTTCAGGCCATTCATCAGGAATATCTATGGCCAGCCCATTGTTAGTGCCTGGCGGCAATAATCACTATAATGTGAGTCAAATCTCTGAAAAGCTCATCGGTGTTAGCTCACAGGCAGCAAGAAGCAGGGTACCTGACAAGTTCTCTTCATCTGGAACAAGTTCTACAGATCAGAACCTCTTGGGCTCCACACTACTGTCTAATGGTAGTGATGCCATCAATTATGATATCACTGATGGGATTTATAAGGGGTCAAATTTTATGAATGCCAAGGATAGTCTTTCCCGTGGAGATGATACGACCATTGACTTGCTTCAGTTGTCATCACAGCTTCAGCGAGTGGAACAGCAGAAACAATCCATGGAAGTGAAGCAAGAAAATGATGCTTTCTGCTGGCCCCATTGAACTTAAGTGCTTTCAATGAAGGTATCTACACAAATCCATTGGAAACCTTTCATTTCTGCAAGTATTTATCTGGGAAAAGATGTATATCGTATCATTTTTTTTTCTTTTTCTTTTTCTCTCTTCAAATTCATTTGCTATAAGCTTAGAGATCACTCTGTTTATTGCATTGAGCTCAACATAATCTGTGTAAAAAGTAAACTGCTATTTAGTGGCAATATGTTGCCTGCCTACATAGAGGCCTAGAGTTTACCAACCATTAAAGAACCTCATATCTAACATCCTCTGCTGCCGTGTCGCGGTCATTTAGCACTTAAAACCTTAAAGTCAATTATCTGCATCATTCACTGCTTAAATGTATAAGCATATTAAATGAAGCACTAACACAATGAGATTCATTATCAATTCATTTGGTATCTATTGAAATAGTAAATTATTGAACTTGGTTTGGCACAGGGAGCAGGTGTCGAAGAATTTGGTAGCTTCAAAGGAATGCAGGCTGGATCTTGAAAGAACATCATGAACTGTAATTCTGCAGAGGAATCGAGCAAGCGAGGAAAAAAATTTATGTAGTTTGTCCTTCGCACTTGGTTATACTGTCAGAAAGAAAGCATCCCTTTTCTGAGACGGAATAATTTTATGTGCTGTTTGTGCCTGAACGTTTGGTGGTTCCTTATTAGACATTGTAAGAAAATGCTTAATCAATCACCAATAACATGCTCATTCACTTCAAAGAATTTTGTGTAATATATACAAGTATTATAGAATGAATGAAGCAAGCATTTCTGAATTATAACTTTGCTGGAGCTTGGAAGCTGAGATTGTTTAATTTAGTGTTCACTTATTTTTCAGAGATTGTGATTGATTCAAAGGTACAAGCTTTTTAAGGTGTTTCAGTGTTACTTTAAAGGGCAAGTACATAAGCCTTCAGCGCAAGTGCTTTTCCCCCACAAATAGGGTTGCAATCGAAATGAGTTGATAAGCTCGAGTTCAGTTAATGTAAATATGTGATAGACTTGAGCTCAACTCGAATTGGATTCAAGTTTTTATATTTGAGTCTGAGTTTGACTTGTTTCAAAATTGTTAAGATCGCGAATGGTTTGAACTATATTCATAAAGAGCTCGTTTATTATACTTAAGGAACTTAATTTGAATAAGGCTCGTTAACTAATAATGCTAAAAGTTCGAATTTGACCCATTAACTAATAAATGACAAAAGTTTGAGTTTGATCTCGATAACAAAATATAATGCAAGCGAATTTTAAATAAATTTATAAATATATACATTCATAAGTTTTTAATAAACATATTCGCAAGCTAACAAAATAAATAATATTCAGTTCAAATTCAAATTCCAAAACTTGTTAAGATTATAAATAATTTTAAATGAACTTTTTTCTGAATGGAAATCCGAATATTTTACATTTACAAACAATTTGATTCATTTGCAGCACTACCCACAAACACTTTCCCTTGCATTGCTCATCATTAACACATCGAAAATGCAAAGTTGCTCTCTTTCTGACACCTATTCCGCTTGCTGACAATGAACAGCCTATCAAAAGTAGAGCATATAATCTTTTTAGTTTCATTCAAATTGTCACGGGCTTGGTCTTTTCCTTCCAACGACTATGCTTCACTAGCAAACCTTTACCCAATTGTAAACTAGTCAGCCTCCTTGAATGCTAGCAAAGTGAGTAAAGATGCTAAAAATTTTGAAAGTCAAAGAAATTGGAAACTTAGAAAATGTTTTGTATTACTCAAAGGGCTTTACAACTTGTGTGTTACAAATGAGAAGTTAATGAGTATTTATAGACCTCCACCTCCTCAATGGATGACTAGAATCAATTTGATCCGACGGTCCCTATCTTGCATCTAGAATTCTCTACATTATTCTATACTTTACAAAAAATATCTACACATATGTACACTTCTCTAGAATAATCTACAAGTGTGTAGAATATGGTGGAAAAGTCTAGAGAATTGCTATTGAACCTCCATGGTGCATGACAAAATTGACGGACTTTATAAATTCATTCAATTCTATTTAAGAAAAAAGAAAGAAAAGAGAAAGGAATTTGAGTATTAGCGACAAGAGTAAGAGAGAATCCAACGTGATGCAGAGAGCAAGAGTATGCACAATAAGACCAACTTGAACGAGGTATTCGCCATGTTTTGTTGTGTGAAGAAAATGGAAGTCCTCCATCAAGATTTTATAAGCAGCACAAGGAAAGCGAAGAAAGAAAGGTTTCTTTAAATGGAAAAGTGAGTTAGTTCAAATCTGGAGCTCAGATTACTTATTGCCTATAGATTGGCACAAGTATTTTCTTGACTTGAATATTTGGTACGAGAATTAACAGGGAATCTGAAGTCAAAAGGAAGACTCATTGCAATATTGTCCATTTCTTGTCTCTACTGCACAAAAATCTCTGCAGATCAGAAATTTGATTACATATACATTCTAATTTAAATAGGAACGTAAGAGGAGGTGAATGGGTTAATACTCTTTTAACTTAATTACAAGTCTTGATTTTAAATTCTGGGTATGCACCCACTTTAAATAATAATCCTTTCTTTTGTTAATCATAATTTAAATAAGGTAAATCCCTTTTTCTTCTTCTTCTTTTATTTTTTTGAGAACAAACATCTTGGAGAATTCAAGATC